>VONZ01001837.1:0-97505 GCA_012976165.1 Labeo catla
TCAGGCGGGACGAGACTGGACCCTGGGCCGTCAGGCGGGACGAGACTGGACCCTGGGCCGTCAGGCGGGACGTGACTGGACCCTGGGCCATCAGGCGGGACGTGGCTGGACCCTGGGACAGCAGCAACAACTTTGTTTGGCTCATGAAGATCAGCTGTGGTCTGACTTGGTTCTTGGAGATTGGCTGTGACTTGACTCGATTCGTGAAGAACAGTAGTGAACTGCTTTGACTCATAGAGACCAGCGGTGACTTGACTTGGCTCATGGAGATCAGCAGTGACTTGATCTGACACGTGAAGACCAGCAGTGACTTGAACTGGCTTGAGAAGATCATTGACTTCACTTGACTCAGGAACCACGGCTGTTACCTTGCTTGACTCAGGAATTGCCTTGACATTGCTGGACTTGGAAGCTTGACTGGACTAGGAAGCCTGACTGGACTTGGAAGCCTGACTGGACTTGGAAGCTACAGCCGTAGCCTGACTTGACTCTGGAGCAGCGGCTGAAGCTTGACTTGGCTCTGGAAAAACAGCAGCAGCTTGGCTTGGCTCATGAGGACCTGCTGTAACCTGGCTTGGCTCATGGAGGTCCGCTGCAACGGGACTTGACTCCTGAAGAACAGGTGTGACTTGGCTTGACTCGTGGGGGACAGCTGTGACTTGGCTTGACTCGTGAGGAACAGCTGTGACTTGGCTTGACTCGTGAGGAACAGCTGTGACTTGGCTTGACTCGTGAGGAACAGCTGTGACTTGGCTTGACTCGTGAGGAACAGCTGTGACTTGGCTTGACTCAGGGGTAGCCGCCGCGACATGGAGCGCCACTTTAGCTGCCCGTACTGTCATTAGGGGTGTGTCCAGCACGTGGGCCATCATGACCACAAGTGGCGTCCGGGCGCTGACCACAGGTTCTGGAATGGCAGCCATATTGTGGAGCGGCTTGGAGACGGCGGCCATCTTGTGCATTGGCTCTGGCGTGGCAGCCATCTTGTGCAGTGGCTCTGGCGTGGCAGCCATCTTGTGCAGTGGCTCTGGCGTGGCTGTAATTTGACTTGACACAGGAACTACAGTTCTGGCTTGATTTGAAACAGGAAAAACAGTTTTAGCCTGACTTGCCTTAGGAAGAGCAGCTCTGACTTGACTTGATGCAGAAAACACAGCCCCAGCTTGACTTGACACAGGAACAGCAGCAGTAAACTTGCTTGACTCAGGAAATACAGCTGCAACTGGACTGGACTCGGAAACGTGACTTGACTCAGGAAACACAGCTGCAGCTTGACTTGACTTGGAAACTCGACTTGACTCAGGAAATGCAGCTGTAACTCCATATAGCTCTGGTATGGCAGCTGTGACGTGACGGGGCTCTGTTTCCGCCGCCATCTTGTGAACGGGCTCCGCCGTCGCCGCCATTGTGTGAGCGCGCACCGGCGCTGCCGCCATCTTGTGAACGGGCACCGCAGTCGCCGCCATTTTGCGAACGGGCACTGCTGTCGCCGCCATAGCTTGAGCGCGCTCCTGCACGGCCGCCATTTCACGAGCGATCCAGGCGGCAAACGTGGTTTTGGCGTCGTGATCCGGCGTAACCACCAATCTGCGAGCGGGGTGCGGGGCTGCCGCGTCCGCGTTGTCGCGTTCCCCCTTCTCGACCCCCACAGTACACGGCGAGCCCACACACAATAACGCAAAGTTTAAAAAAGCAGCCAGAGATGAGCGCGGACCCTCGCGTCTCAGCCTCGTTTTTAAAGGATCGTTTATGCCATCACAAAATATTTCCATGATTGTACAGTCCGGGAGGGTGGAATAATTCGAGATGGCCAGAAACTCACGGATATGCTGTTCTAGAGTGCGTGGTCCTTGCTTGATCCGGAAAAGAATCCTGTCTGTGTCCATATCTGTCGATTGTCCGGGTGTGAAGCTGCTGGATCCTTGTGTGACGGTTGGTTCTGTTACGGGGAGAACGAGACGAGAGGCGAGCGGATCCATGCGCAAGCTTTTATTGGATTGGCGGGACAAAGACATAGTCGTACAGGCAAGGTCGAGGCAGGAGCAGACAGGAATAATACAGGCAGTAGAAGAGAATGGTCCAATAAACGAGAGCTATAGTCCAAAAGGCAGGCGGCTAGACAGAAGAGAACGGGAAACCAGGCGGGAGATCCAAAAACCAGGAACTAGGAATACACTAAGAAATACTAACAAAACAACAATACAATAATACAACCAACCGTGAAGTGCACTGAGGAGGAGCGGGGTTTTTATAGGACGCCTGATTGGTCACGGGGACTGACGCAATCAGAGCGGTGGAGGATGGGAGATGCAGTCCGAGATGCATAGTGACAGTCAGAGTGTGTAAGTGATGCGAGAGTGACATCTGGTGGTTAGTGGACAATGGGACATAGACCAGATTTGTGACACATACTTTTTCTCCATATAATGGACTGCTATGGTGCCCAGAGTTTGAACTTCCAAAATGTAGTTTAGATGCGGCTTCAAACGATCTCAAATGTGGTTAAATGATCCCAGCCGAGGAAGAAGTGTCTTATCTAGTGAAACGATTGGTTATTTTCATAAAAATAATACATACTTTTTACATACTTTTTAATGTCAAACACTCATATTGTCTTGCTCTGCCTGAACTGTTTTTGTTCCGGTTCATGACAGTATGTCGAAAAACTACCGTCTCATGTTCCCCCTCAACTTCATCCTATATCGTTGTTTTAACTTTTTTGTTAAGGGTCTTTGATCTTTTTTGCATGTTCACTTTCCAAAGACTGTGTCGGTACTTCTGCAGCGATGTGATTTTTGAAGGGAGAAAATACAATTGGAGATTTCCGACATACCCTAACTGTTTTGGACCAGAATTCAAGACTTCAGGCAAGACGAGCATTTGAGATTAAAAAGTACTTAAATTGTATTTTTTTAAAAAATGAAAATAACCGATCGTTTTGCTAGATAAGACACTTCTTCCTCAGTTGTGGTCATTTAAACCGCGTTTGGGATAGTTTGAAGCTGCATTTAAACTGCATTTTGGAAGTTCAAAATCGGGGGACCAAAGCAGTGCATTAAATGGAGAAAAATCCTAAAATGTTTTCCTACGATTTCTTTCTGAAGAAAGAAAGACATGGATATCTTAGATGACTAGGGGATGAGTACATTATCTGTAAACTGTTGTTCTGGAAGTGGACTTCTCCTTTAAAAATGAAATGAATTAAGTTGTTCTGTACGTTATTTTTGTAATTTATTTGTAAGTAAAGCAAAGTCATTTCTGTGCATTGTTTTATTTTTGTATTATAAGTTGAAACTTGTAAACTTGTGAATAAGTAGTTCTGGAATGTCCAGCACTGGGATATTCAGGTTTATCCTGCAGTACAGGGGTCTAGTCTGATTTACAAAAAGGAGGAAAGGACTAATTGTGTAGAGCTTTGAAAAAGTAATTGGTGGGAGAAATATTGAGTTACTTTACGGAAGTACTTTCTGTAACTGCTATTAGCGCATTGAGGAAAAAAACTTAAGTAAAAGTATTATCGTTCATACTGTAATATACTTAAGGTATGAAGAGTTAAAGTCAAGGTATGTATTCTGCAGAAAAAAAAAATATGATGGTTTCGGTCTTGCATTAAGGGTGTTTTCACACTTGAGCCCTCTTTAAAAGAACCAAACCCAGACCCCTTTAAGTGGACCAAGATGTGGACCAAGTGAAAAGGGACCCAGTTTTCTTTATGTTCTTTATGCTTACTGTTCCTGAAAGAAGACTCAGACCTCTTTTGTGTTCATACTGTTGCTGTTTGGATCTAGTCCAGTTCAGTGTTTGATGGACATTGTGCCATTATGGCCTCCAAAATTGGAATATTTTTTACCTTTTTAATATTTATTTTGAAATGTTTTCCTTGTTTATGTGATCATGTCTATTTTATAGCTGTAATGAGGACTCGTAGGAAGCGTATAAGATCCAAGTGCGAGCTTTAATAACCAGATCGTAGTCAACAGGCAGGGTCAGTATCCGACAGAGTGACGAAAACAAAACAATAGCGTAATCCACAAAACAGGCACAGTCCAAAAACCAGAGAGAGCAGTCCGAAAAGTAACAAATAAACAAGGCAAGGAATGATGGCAAAACTAGACAGAACTATGGCATGAAACAAAAGCAAAACTATGACAATAAACAAAACCGTGGCAATGACAAAAACAGGGCAAAGGAAACAGGGAAAACCGCTTGGTAGAGTCCGCATGAGCTAAACAATACTTCGCAGCTTCCTGTTTAAAATGGCCTCCTTTTATTGCCACGAAACAGGAAGCTACCAATGAAGCAGCAGAGGGAGCAACAACAGTCAGTCAGTGGGTGAGGGCTCCCAGCTGCAACTTGACTTGACTTGGGGACTTGACTTGACTCAGGAACAACGTGGCTTGACTCGTGGGGCACAGCTGTATCTTGGAGAATAATAGCTGTATCTTGGCTTGACTCATGGAGAACAACAGCTGTAACGTGACTTGACTCAGGAACAACATGGCTTGACACTGGAACAACAGCTGTGACCAAGCGACTCGTGGGACACAGCTGTGACTTGGCTTGACTTCGTGGGACACAACTGTGACGCAGCGACTTCGTGGGACAAAGCTGTATCTTGGCTTGACTCATGGAGAACAGCAGCTGTATCTTGGCTTGACTCATGAAGAACAGCTGTATCTTGACTTGGCACAGAAAGTGTAGCCCTGACTTGACTTGACACTGGAGGATCAGGCATCACTTGATTTGTTTTGGGTGCAGCAGACATGGTGAGAAGAGATTTGGGTGAGATGATTTTGATTTGATGAGGCTCAGGCGTGGCAGCCATCTTGGCCGGGGACTCAGACGGGGCAGTCATCTTGTGAACAGGCTTGGGTATGGTGGCCATCTTGTGAACAGGCTTGGGGATGGCGGCTATCTTGTGAACGAAAGGCTTAGGTATGAAGCCATCTTGTAAGCTGGTTGTAGGAAGGTGGCCGTGTGAGCAGACTCTGGGCCGGTGACCATGACGGGTGAACTCTGGATGGATGTAGCAGCATTGAAACGAGCCCTGGAAGCGGCAGGCATGGCATGAGCAGACCCTGGGCAACAGAGCATGAAGCGTGGAACGGAGCCCTGGAGCGGCAGGCATGGTGTGAGCAGGCCCTGGAGCAGCAGGCATGGCGTAAGCAGGCATTGGCTTGGAGGACATGACGTGAGAGGGTTCTGGTGTAGCAGACATGACATGAGCTGGCTTTGGTTTGGTGGGTATAGTATGAACAGGCTTTGGCTTGGCAGGCTTGGCATGAGAGATTTCTGATGCAACATGAATAATCCCAGACATTCGCTCCATTGCTACAGAAACAGAAATCATGTGAAAGAAGTGAATTTGTTTGCCCCCTGCTGGATATTATATTACAATGGAAATGAAGAGGAACATTATTTCATTGCTTAGACAGTCACAGATCCATGGGGTAGGTCTAAAAGTTGTGGGTGAGCGTGTGTGGGAAAACAACGAAGAAAAAAAAAAGTGTAATCATAATAGCAAGTATTCC
The DNA here is from genome assembly GCA_012976165.1 of Labeo catla. NCBI lineage: Eukaryota > Metazoa > Chordata > Actinopteri > Cypriniformes > Cyprinidae > Labeo > Labeo catla. The sequence continues at coordinate 5,532 of VONZ01001837.1, forward strand.
GGGTGGCAGTGGTAAGGCTGTGATCCCTGTTCTCGGTCACAGAGAAATCGAAGATCTGAAAGGTAAGATGTTTTATAGAATGCGCATTGCTTGTGCATTTAATTATGTGTGAAAACCTATGCCACATAAATGTTATAATCGCTGAAAGTAAAATATACACTTTAGTAAAGAACATTGCTGTGCATTAACCTATAGCAGCAGAACCACATCGTGACCCACTGCAGGAAGATGACGATCAGCAAGTATAACATTTTTGTTAACAAATATTACAATATTATATACTATAGTATTTGTATGGTATGTGTTGTACCACACATTATGTTTTTGAGTTAGCTAATGCAGCCATACTAGCAAATTTTAACATATGGCCCGGTTTCACAGACATGGCTCAGCCAGGACTAGGCCTTAGATAAACTAAAATACATACTTATCTTTTTGTAAAAATGCATTAGAAAATAACTTTACTGGTGTCCACCTTGAGACAAAACAATAGCATTTACATATTTTAAGATTATGTTATGACAGATCAACCATGCATTTTAGTCTGGGTCTAGCCTTAAAGGCACAACATGTAAGATTTTTTTTTTTATTAAAATATCCAAAAACCCTAGAACAGTGTTATACATTTTGCTCACTTGTGTTCTTACATTATCACAAATGTTTTGAAGAACTTTTAAATACAGAGAAATAAACTATTTTAACTAGAGTAACCTATCGTGTCCTTGTGTCGCCTGCCAATGACGACATGCACCCTTGATTTTCTGGTTTTATTTTGTAGAAACCATGGAAACCCCAAAGATGCTTTAATATGCTTATGCATTTCATTAGACAGGTGACAAACACACAGAGTAGCATTATAACAGAACTTTCAACACAGGTTAATGTATCTAGTATGATAAAAATACAGCGCTGCTTTTCCTACATATGTATGAATCTTCAACCTCCACTTACTCTTCATCAACCTCTTCCTCATCTTCATCTTCCTCATCTTCCTCTGAGAGAAAAAAGAAGAAGAAGAAGAAAAATAAAATAAAAAATCCAATCAAAGATCATTTGGGAGAAGAAGTAAGCATATAAAATAACAAATAAAATATTTAAATATTGAACTTTCAGCAGTATCAGAAACATAGGACCTAATGTTAACTTTTACACAATTATGTAAATCTGTCATAATTGTAACAAAGTTTTATTTGTCACTCTGAACAACTGTCATGTAATAATAATTTTGTGCTGTATTTTTTCTAGTGAGTACCCCGGAACAAGTAACTCATCGTTATAAGCTTCTGCTTAAAACGTATCAAAAAATTTGGTGCCTTCCAGAGTGCTTGAAAAAGCACAAGGTGGACAAAACCACCTTGGCGTTGTCAAGTATCATTGCAGAGGTATGTATGAGTACAGACGTATTCATAATTTTAGTGTTGTTATTGTTACACAGCTTGCTGTCAAGTACAAGTGATTGACCACTCCCTATGACATTACAATTTTGATGTTAGTTATCCTTAGAAAAATGCTGTCTAATCTAAACAGTGTTGCAACAAGTCATCCTTCATGAAGGTGATCATTTTTAGTTTTTGTTAAGATTATGTTAAGATTTTTTTAATATCATTCTTGCAATATATACATAGTTAATTGTGCTGTTGTAAATTAGTATTTTACCAACAGACTTTTCTATTTTTTGTCCACCCTATCAATATCACTGAGTCTAGGCTAAATAACAGAAACACCCTTTTTTATTGCAGTACAGTTCTACAGCAGCATAAACTACAGCCTCTAGTCAATCAATATCTCTCTGAAACAGTTGGGAATAAATGTGTAGTAACACCTTCATAAAGGAGGATATTTTTGCAGGAATGCTGTTTTAGAGTAACTTTGTTTTAGGTTGATGTGCCTAATAACACACTGTTGTATAAACAGGGGTAAAGTTGGGTTTGAGCCCAACAGAACTAAGCATTGCCTCCTCACTGTTACATGTTCCCTGTTTTGTGTTTGGACATTAGGCTTGTTAGACTTGAAGCACCTTTGCACAGACTGATTGGTGTATGACATCAAAGTACAGCTAGTTTATGCTGCTGTTTAGTTTATACTGCAATAAAGTAGGGTGTTTCTGTTACTTAGCCTAGACTCAGTGATATTGATAGGGTGGACAAATAATAGAAAAGCCTGTTGGTAAAATTTGGTAAAATGGTACTATTTTTTTTTTTCCATTTGGAGAGCACAAGTCTCCGTATTCTCTTGAATCACTCTTGTCTACTTTTATGTCATACACTAGTCGCTGCTTTAAGTCCAACAAGTCCATTTTTTTTTTCATTTCTTGTTTATTAGTTGATTGTTTGCTCTGTTGGTTTTGTAGTCAGCAACATTGGTTTCCTGTGTTTGTCTCACCTGGTGTTCCTTATTGCTATGTTAACACTCGTGTATTTAAGTCAGGGGTGTCCAAACTCAGTTCTGGAGGGCTGCTGTCCTGCAGAGTTTAGCTTCTACCCCAATTAAACACACCGGAACTAGTTAATCAAGGTCTTACTAGACATACAGAAACAAAGCAACTAGATGGCAAGCCTGAAATCTTTAGCGAGAAAAATGTAACAGCTAATGCTAATGCCGTGGCTTTAGCAGGGAAGGAGACCAGAGGGTATTTTTTAAGGATGTCATGACTGAGAGTCATTCCTTGGCACAATTTATAAAGTAAAATAAAATATTGTATTGTATTGTTTTTTTTACACACACACACACATATATATTTATTTATTTATTTATTTATTCAACATTAAATCAAGTGTGTCAAAACTTTTTACTGCTAGTGTACAACACTGATATATTACATTTAATAACTAAAGAGAAATTGATTTTTAAATTAAGGAGAAAGTGAACTATAAATTTATTGTATATTATGTTGTTTAATGAAAAAAATGGCGTGTTCTATATGCCAGGTTAGACTTGAATTGTAATTTATACCTGTATTGCAATTTATATGGTTTAATAAAAAAGGTAGATATTAAAGTACATATTATTTTAACGAATTAAATGTTTTAAATTCTAATTAAGTTTTTACTGTAAACTTTTTGCACCCTGCAGTGACTAATTTGCTAACTTTTATGAACGATATAACACCTCCAGGACCGATCTTGGAGACCTCTGATTTAAGGTCTCCAAGATCGTTCCATTGTCACTTGTCATGTCATGTCATACATTTCTATTCCATATGCCAAATTTGTTTATGTTTAGCTTCTATTGTATTTTCACGTCTACTTTGATTTCATTGATTAAGCCTCAGTTCAGTAATACTTTATTTTCTCCTGCCTCCTTTACTTTACAATGTTTTAATTTCACCATCATTTACATGGCCCCTTGCTGGAGTTTTTTTTTTTCACATTCAGTATCACAGTGTTCACACCCCTTATTTTTAGATTTATTACATCAGGAAACACACACAAACACCATTATCATTATGGGGACATTCCAAAGGCATAATTGTCACAAGCGCGGTCTCTGTGGCTCCCCCCGTCCCGCACCAGCGGGAACCGTCACCGGACTTTTAGCACTACCTTTCCAATAATCCCGTGCCTGGGGCTCCCACTTCCGGTTCCGGGTCTCCCGGGTCACATTTCAGCGTGCTTCGCCTGTCATGACTTCGGTCTGATTGGTGGGTTTTGTCTTGTATGTGTTTGTTGTCAGGAGCATGTGTGTTTTGACAGTTTGCCATGTGCTCATTGTGGTTCCCCCTCCCCATTGTTATCCCATTAGCTGCTGTCACACCTGTGACCAGTTAGTCCCTTATTTCTTCCTCCATTTAAGCTCCTCTCGTCTGCAGTCTTGTGTCTGACCGTTGTTGTGAGATTGTGCTATGCTCTGCTCATGTCTTGTTATGTCGTGCAGTGGTTTCTCAGACTCCAAGTACAGTTTAGTTTTTACTGTTTGATTTTTCTTCTTGCTACCCTCTCTGCCTTTTGTTTCTCCAGTTCCCTGTTCCCCAGTTCCTGCCCTGTTGTTACCGGAGCCATATGTTTCAGCTGCTCTCAGCTGCAATCAACAGGGAGCACCTCACTCTGACGTTGCATCAAGCACTGACGCCAGGACTCTGTTCTCTCCCCACTCTGACGTTGCGTCAGCACTGATGCTAGGACTCGGATCTCTCCCAATTTAGACGTTGCGTCGGCACTGACGCTAAGACTCTGTTCTCTCCCCACTCTGACGTTGCGTCGGCATGGACGCTAAGACTCTAGTTCTATTCTCTCCACGTTTTTTCCCTCTCTGCCCTTGATTACGGCTCCCAGCCTTCAGCCCTGGCTGTGTTTTTGTGTTTTTGAGATTAATAAATTTTTGAGTTGTACCTGCAACTGAATCCGTGTTTTTCCTGACATCGCCGGCACGCTCACCGCGAAGTTTTGTCGGTTATGTCGTCAATCCCGAGCGTTTTTTTATCGAACTGCCTACTCGTTGCTAACTGGACTGTTTTGCTGTGTGTGAATCTTTGCTGCCCGCCCTTTATCGACCTTTGCTATTCCCACGGACTATTGTGTTTTGCTTGCTGCCGGCCCCGACCTCTTGCACGGACTATTACGACCCCTTTGGATTTGTCTTTACCACACCAGTCTGCCAGTGTTGACCAACGCCTGTTTAAGTTGTCCGATTCAATAAAGTTGTTGCAGATGGATCCACCGTCTCCCGATTCGTCCCTAACCTCATCACAATAATGGTTTTCATACTGTACTAACTTTCTTTCTGTATTTTTAAACTAAAAGGAAAAAACATTGTTTTTTAAACATTAAACTCTGTTTAATTGTTCATTGTTTTTTTTTCTTACAGTTTGTACAGTGTTACTGTTATTTCCAAATTGTTATTGTTTATTGTTCTGTTGACTAAAATACATTTGCTTCAGTTCTGCTTAATTGTGTTACTTTGCTTTTACAAGTACTAGAACTTTGTGAAACAGAGCTAATGCTAAAGCTTGGTTTATCTGTACCAGCATACTAGTGTAATATTGTATTTACCCTGTAACTACACAGAACAAGGGGGTAACAAGCACCACTTTAATTTACAGCCCGCAAGACTTACACTTACCCTGTAACTACACAGAACAAGAGGGTAACAAGCACCACTTACAATGTAACAACACAAATCAAGACTATATTCACTGACATACAAATGCCTTTTCATTTATTATTTCTATACTCTGAGAACAGCTGAAAAGGTAAGGTTTGATAAGGTATGTACTAGCCTACATGGTACGTTCTAAATAAAATCATAGCAGAAACTAATTTTCTTTTTTAAAAAAACAAAAAACATTGCCAATATGTATAATGTAATTCCTATGTATTATTACAAAAAGGTAGCCATTTTTCCTCCAAACGTAAAGATTGTGTAGCATAGCAGGGCATATATACCCTATAATATTAGAATAAGTGTTTCTATAGTTTCAAAATAGTAATTATGAATATTTTTTTAATTATCCAGGTTTCGCTTCAATAGACATTAAATAATCCATTGGGTTTGTATGGATTACTGTCGTTATTGCTGTACGTGCCGTTTGATCCTTCAACTTTTAGTAACCCATGACCTTGCATTCTAGAGGAGCTATTTTTTCTACTTTTTTTTTTTGCTTGTGTTCATGAGGGGGAGAAAAGAAAGAAAAGGAACTCGTAGCCTATGCATCTCCTATAGCAACTGCTATTAATCTGTTTTGAAATACGAGGAGGACGGAGCCCATGAATAAATAGTATTGCAAATGTATTTTGAAATAGGTTGTTTTTGAAATAAAGGTTTCAGAGTCAAGGATATCAGATTGTGTGTATATGTATCGTACCTACCCTGTAACTTCGTTGAACAAGAGGGTAACAATCACCACTTTAATTTACAACCCGCAGATGTCACACTTACCCTGTAACTACATGGAACAAGAGTATATTTTCCCAGTAATTTTAAAAAGCTTACGTATAGATACACCAAACGTACGATTTAATAGAACAGGTACCTGTTAAGTTTTTAAGTAATTCCATTATAAATTATTTGTAGGATATCTGTTTGCTACCCCGTTATTACCCAAACGTAACCTATTGTTCCCTTATACTTACACGTAGGTACAATATAAATACGAAACATTCACCGTAACTTTAGTTTACTTACGCAGTTCTTTGCAGGTTGTATATCTGTTTGTTACTCTCTATTACCAAAACGTAACATATTGTTCCCGTATACCTACATGTACGTTCTTTAATAGGTACACTATAATTACAGAAACATACACCGTAAATTCAGTATACTTATGTAGTTCTTTGCAGGTTGAATATCTGGATTGTTATCCCCTTATTACCCAAATATAACATATTGTTCCCTTATACCTACATGTACGTACTTTATAGGTACACTATAATTACAGAAACATACACCGTAATTACAGTTTACTTACGTAGTTCTTTGTGGGTTGTAATCTAAAGTTTTACCACATACCCTAACTGTCATGAACCGGAACAAAAACAATCCAGGCAGAGTAAGGCAAGACGAGTGTTTGGCATTAAAAAGTATATAAATTGTATACTTTTTATTAAAATAACCGATAAGACCATTCTTTCTCGGCTGGAATTGTTTACAACCACATTTGGGATTGTTTGAAGCCGCATTTAAAAATTATTTTAAATGTTTTCCTCAAAAAACATAATTTCTTTATGACTGAAGAAAGAATGACATGAACATCTTGGATGACAAGGGGGTCAGTACATTACATGTAAATCTTTGTTTTGGAAGTGGACTTCTCCTTTAACCACTTTAAATTTTGTATTTTTCATGCCATTACAATATTCAAGTAAGTCTAAACCTAATACTTTACTTACTTTTAAAGTGTAATTCGGTAATTAAAGGTCAAAAAGTAACAATTCAGGCTTCAGTTGTTTTCATTTTCATTAACAAATAACATCTATGGCAGGTCTCTTCTTGCACCATTGCTATGTGACAGGAGTGGCAATCGGGAACACCTGGTGGCGCAATTAGGAAATCCTGCAAAGGCTAGACTCGGAGCGTCCTTCGAAAGCCACATCGGCCGCATCCTTCGGAGGACGGGTCCTTTAAATTGGGAAACAGCTACTGAATAGGAACGAAAATGTGCTTTTAACATACTATTTCTGTATTTAAAATTTTTTTTTAGTTACCACTCGTACTACACTTGAACCCCCCACTAGTGTATGAAAGATGAGTTAAAGTGTACTACAAGTGGTAATGTGAGTCTTGCTGACTGTGTCAATATGAGTTGCTGCTTCAGTATTTTATAAATGTCTGCAGTAATCTAAATCCAACCACATGGACTATTCTTTTCTATCAAAAGGTGAACCAGAGATGAGTGAACCCTGTGTGTGTGCACATTCCTTTACACATACACATAACACTCTATCACATTTCTTTTCTTTTGTGAACATACAATTGGCTTCATGTTCATAATTCTTTCCATGGGCCCATGCAAGGACTGAGAATAAGTTGGACTGCATCGAAAGATAAAGAGCTGTGATATTTATTAACACAGCATGTTTGTTCATCGTCCAGAGGTGAATTGGCCCCAGAATGAGCCTGAGATTGGTTTCTCTGAAGTTTTTTTTTTTTTTTGGTAATACTCTAGATTACAGCCCAGAAATTTAGTGTACCTTTAAGTATTTAAAGTATGTACATGTAGGTGTAAGGGAATAATATGCAAAGATCAGGCAATATAAAAACCTGGAAAATTACAAATGATTTACAATGCAAGTATTTTGAAACTAAGGGGTATCTATTCTAACATTACATATTATATGTGTATAACCTACTATGTTCAACAAGAATCTTATGTTTGGGAGTGATTTAGCAAAAATAAATAAATAAATAAATACAATGTGTACCTTTTTGTAATAATAGTATCTGCACTAGCGTTGTCACGATACCAAAAATGTGACTTCGATACAATACCTGACTAAAATATCACAATACTACAAAAACATAGAACAGGAAAAGTAATTGAATAATAGATGTATGTAGAGATCTTTGAGAGGAAATGGAGGGGTATAATTTGTTAAGCTTAACCCTAGAGTAGTGAAGCCGTTGTACTACTTTATATTGAATTTGTTGGTGTCTTGTGTTAATAGAACACGTATTTATGACCTTGACAGACTTTTTCCAGTTCTCATTGGTTATCTGTATGCCTAAATCCTTTTCCCAGGAATCCTTCAAATACAAGGTAGATATGTTGAACTGACTGGTAAAAGCATCTATAAAATGGGAAATCCAATTAGAGGCATCAGGGGAGGCAGAAAGTAATTTATATATATAATTTTCATCTGCTAATAGTTCAAAGTGGGAAATAGACGTACAGACGCTTGATTAGCTGGTTCAAGTGTGTCTAATTGGGGCTGGACCTAAACTCTAAAAAAAAATCTGAAAATAAGGCAATAATGTGGATTTGGAGATATTGAATCTACTCAACAAATCATTGAATGATACAAATGTGTGATCAAAAAACAAATCATCAAACAGTACTAAGCCCTTCTCCCTGAGCTGTATAAAGGTTGAGTCCAAAGTAGAAGGCACAAAAAGATGATTGCCACAGATAGGTGCACAATCGGATTAGTGGTGTATTTAGAGGGATAGATTTTAATGGTTACATGTCTAATTAATTATGTCTAAAGTCTTTTATTAAGTTTAACAAAAATTACATGTTTTTAAGGCTGTGAAAATATGAAATATGTTTTATTATTTTTCTCAAATTCAGTTTTGTTTGTGAATCTCTGTCTTCCATTAATTTTCTGGATTTTATTTTAATCGTTTCATTACATTTTAATAATCAAAAGCATGTCTAATGAATTTATAAAGGATAATTAGGTTTGATCAAAGGATTTATTTATTATAGGCTATTTTTTTTTTTTTTCAGAAATACTGTGTTGTGTGTATTTACAATTTTCTGCTAAATATTCCTTAAACATGTTTTTTATTATTTTTTTGTTAGTAGTAGTAGTAGCATCTTTACATTAAGTAATATATTAATATTTTTTTTTGACTGTCAAGTTAAACCAAACTTTTATTTTGACTGTCTTCATTATATGATGAGTGAGAGGGTGGCACCGAACAGTGTTACAATTACTTCTCCTACCCACTGAAACAAAACTGCAGTGTACTTACCATAAGTAATGGTATGCACTAGACGGTTGTAGATTGGCCCAGCTTGTCATAACTGAGTTTAACCACTGGTCGACTTTGCCTTTTAGGTCTTGTTTCCCTATTCGGCTCTGGACCACCTAGATTACTTTCACTCTCAAGTTCTTCCTGGAAAGGTAAGTCATTCCTTTCTTCCACTTGAGTGTTAACGCCCTGCTCCTGACTAGGATCTTCTACAGGGGGTATTATCATTATATCTTTCTCGTGATTATCCCCGTGCCTGGATGCTTTATCCTCCCCTGGAATAGACACTTTCCTATCTTGAGGAACAGGTGTCCAATTCTGAGACTCTGGTAGCCTCCAGAGTTCGGTCAAGGGTCTGCAGAGGTACCAACCTCTTCGAATCAGAAGATGCCTCATCATTCTCATATTTGTCTTCCACAGGTACACCGGCTATCCCTTCTTTACCAAACTTAACCCTCTGTCGAAAAACGCGCCGGCGCGGTTTGTGGCCGTTTTTCTGATAACGCCAAAACGAACTTCAATTTCTCCGTCATTTCTGATCGTACAGATAAGATACATACATCAATGGAATCTGTAAGGAATTCACTTTTATTTGTGTACACTCATAGTAACAACAAGACTCTCTGGTTTTGTGAAATAAAGCAAACAAACAGGGTATGCAGTCTGCTGCGTTGTTATCTGTGATCGTCATTACGAAATGCGTCACTAAAATGAACTAAAACTCAGCGAATACTCCACACAGAGACATGGGAGAGATATCTGTAGAAAGCCTGATATGTCTACTTTTAAGTGAAGTAAGTCTTATCGAAAACAAATATCATGTGTTAAAGTAATCTGTATGAAACCAACCCCATGTCCAGACTTTCTTGTCAGACCTAATTATTTTTAATTTGATCACGCCCACGAGCTGCTTTCGGTTTGTTATTATAATCAGCCACGTGGAGGCGCGCGCGGCGAACCGCCCACATCAACGGAAACAAAGCGGGAGATTCACTTCAGTGTTCATCTCGGCTACTTCATCTTGTTACTGGAAGAAGACGCGCTGTGAGGAGAAAGATTTATATTTCCCTCAGAGGAAGAGCGCGATGCGACGCACGGGGAGATCAACCGAAAGAGTAAGTCTTTCTTTTATTAGCTTACTTACGTTAGTTGTTGTGTTACTGTGATATAACTTGTACACATTATAGTAGTTAGATTTTTTCCAAACTATAATTCCTGACTACGTGTAATCAAGTGAAACGTTATGAAGTATGTTTCATTTCATTGCGTCGAAATGTTTGACGACGCCAGGCTGTTTTTAATGTTCTATAAAATAAAAATGACGCGATATAAATGTAATAGTGTTTACACTGTAACACTGAATGAAAGAGTCTAAGATTGTTTAGACCAAACTACTGTCATATACTCTGTTAACAAATAGATGTTTATGACGTGCTTAACAATAATACATTCGTTTCCCAGACATAAAATGGCTTTGTATTGTATAAGACATACAAAGCATGCTTGTTTATGACTATAACATCACATTTATTTATTTATTTAGTCATTTATTTATCGTATAACAATAGGATAATATTAGTTTAGTATTAATACTATGTTAATGAATAGATGTTTAACGTGCTAAACAGTAATAATTAGTTTCTCAGATATAAAATGCCATTTTTTAAAGACAGTATAAAGCATGTGTGAGTCTATGACTACAGAATCATATTATATGTATATATTACAGGTGCTCCTGATATTAACATGCTTACAGATGTTTTTTTTTCTTTGTTTTTTTTTTTTCTAGTGATCTGATTCCTGCACCACAGATGAATGCCACATGAAGAGTACTGTACCCACATCAGATGTTCAACTACACTGATTTTTTTTTTATTGTAGAACAATTTCCTGAACTACTGATGATGAGTTTTGTTTCTTAAATCCATGGAAAGAAGCAGCAATCACTTAAATATCAGGTATAATTTACTTGTTTCACTTGTTGAACAGAATTCAGAAAACAGTTTTCAGGAATGACACAAAGTCTGTTCACGTCTCTATGGTTAGATCAGTGTAGTCAATAATGTGCTTTTGATCTTCATTATGTATGTTTTGATGATACGGTGTTGTAAATAAAATACAAATAGTATAAAACTCCATTCTCTGAATCTCTCATTGTTTCTACCTGACAGGCACAGTCTCATTGATGGGCCATTAGAGGAGGGCCTTTTGTCTCTTTTGTGTGAATCACTAAATATTCATGGTCGTTGTCACTCCCTCGCATATTCCCTTTCGATCACAAAACATGTTTTAGAAAATTTGAGTCAATATATTGTTTTCTGTAAACGCGTGAATGAGATGATTTTCACATCATTTGGTAGAAAAAACTCTAGACAACCACATGCAGTTCTCAAAAGTCTAGTGAGCTAATGTTCTGAATGTGTTTCATGGCCTTATTTCAGTGACTTAAAGATTTTAGTTTTTCACTAACCACGCATAAACGTTGTTTTCTCAAAAACACAAACATGTACATTAATGTTGCTTGCATATTATTGTAGCCCAGTTTGTGCTGATTACAATATAATCCAACTTTAGCCATTAATATGTTTTTAAGATACTGAAAAAAGCACAAATGTGAGAGCATGTCAAAACTTCTCCAGGGCCCCAAAACACCCTCAGACCCAGAGGGTTAATATTTTGCCGTGTCTGGGACCTTGTTACTGTTCTTGGAGGTACGTCCCTTTCTTCTTTCTCTTCTGGCATCCTCACCAGGTATCCGATGGGCAAAAGATGATTTCTATGGATTGTTTTAATGGCTTCCTTGCCTTTTTCAGGTTGTACTCTGTAGACGCGCAAGTTTGACATCTTACTGACGACCACATGTGGTAAGGAACTCTATTTGTTTCCTAATTTGTTTTTTCCTACGACTCCAAGGTTTCTCATTAGAACTCTATCCCCCTCTTCGAGCATCTGATCACATACTCTCCTATCATGAAGTCTTTTGTTCTTCTGATGATATTTATTTGCAGCCTCTGAAGCTACTTGGTAAGCTCTTTTTAGTTCTGTTCTCAGCTTAGGCACATATTGTGGGTAACTTTCTGCTTTGTCTTCTGATGAGACAAAAACAGAGATCAATTGGGAGCCTCGCTTCCCATCCAAACATGAGAGCATAAGGCGAATATCTGGTTGTGTCATTTCTTGTACAATTGTATGCATGTACAAGCTGACTGACATGCTGGCTCCACTTTTGCTTTTGGGACTTGTCGAGTGTACCAAAGTTCAACAAAGTTCCGTTGAATCGTTCAGGTTGTGCATCCCCCTGGGGATGGTAGGGGGTTGTTTGTGACTTTTGAATCTCCAAAATTTTCAGCAATTCCTGAATTAACTTGCTTTCAAAGTCTCATTGTCATGAACCCATTCCTGAACGTCAGTCTGCTTGCCACCAGAGGTTGCTTTGACATTCACATCACACCGACTGTTACACCACACCCTGGACTATGCTCCCCATCAGCCATTGTGGCTATCACCTGTACCCAATCAGAGACGCTATTTAAACCCCCAGACCTCCTGTCACTTGTCGCCGAGTATTGGATTGCGTTTCGCACACTTGATGTGTTAGCAACTGTACGGAGCCAGTTAGTCAGTTCATTCGTGTTCCCTAGTCTAGTCTAGTCTTGTTCTTGTCCCTAGCCATCCGAGTCTTGAACCTACGCTTTGTTATAACGTCTTGTCTGTTTCGCTGCCAGCCTTTTGGAACTCTCGCCTATCTATTCGGATTACCCCTTTATTGCCTTGCCCTTCGGATAACGTTCGCTGCTGATCTGCCCTCGCCTGTGTTATGGACTACTCTTTTGTCTTGCTGTCTATACTTCTGTTAGCCATTGTCTGACCCTGCCTGGATCCGCCCACTTCACACTTCATCTCTCACTCCGTAACACTCGTCTCTGGTCCGAGTGTATTTTTGTTGGTGGTCTGTAATGCACAAAATACTTTTCACATAATACCTTGGCTACTGTGAGAGCTTTCTGGTCTTTCATTGGAAAAGCTTGGGCATACCTAGTGTAGTGATCAGTGACTACGAGGATGTTAAACACTCCTTTGGAATTAGGCTCCAGGGACAAGAAATCAATACAAACAAGATCCATAAGACCATTGCTGATGATCTGCTTCAACGGTGCAGCTCATTGGGGCGGGGTCTTACGAAGGATACACTTGCCACAGTTCTTCACATATTGGTCAATTTCACTTGACATTTTTGGCCAATAGAAACAATCTCTTATTAACTCCCTGGGGTCGACGGTCACGCCGGCGTGATGAGCTCGCGTTTTTTAAGATGAGTGCGAAAAATATTGTCGATTTTGGTCACACAAATAAATGTTATACATCATTAAAAACCATTAAGTGTATACTTTTATTTGTGCACACTCACAATAAAAACTGAACTGTGTGCTGCTTTAAATTAAAGAAAATAAACAGGGTGCTTTCTCAGTCTTCACTGTCTCCGCGAACGGCTTTTAGAAATGCATCAATAAAATGAACCTAAACACAGTGAATACTTGGCACACAGACAGGAGAGATATATCTATAGAAAGCTTGATATCTCTACTATTAAATAAATCGAGTCTTATCAAAAACAAATATTCTGTGCTAAAGTAATCCATATGAAACCAACGTGATGCAGTTTTTCCCTCAGAGCTAATTATTTTTAATGTGATCACGCCTACGAGCTGCTTTTGCTTTTGATATGATAAATAGCCATGTGTAAGGTGTGTTAGTGCCCACATCATCGTAAACAAAGCTTGATGATTCATCAAGTTTATCTCATTATCCCTCCCTTGCATACGACTTTCTATCACAAAACGTCTTAGAAAATTTACATTAATATATTGTTGTCTGTGAAAGAGTAAACATGATCATTTTCACATCATTTTTAAGTAAATGTTCTAGCCTACAAGAGTGATTACTCAAAAGCCTTGTTCAGGACTATTCAGTATGAGTTTCTAAAAAATGCAAACATGTACATCCATCTTGCTCACATATTATTGTAGCACCGTTCGTGCTGATTACAAAAAAAAAATATATGTTGGCCAGTAGTATGTTATTGTAACGTGGAGAGGGAGACAAGAGGCGAGGGGATCCAAATGCGAGCTTTTATTTGAACGACGAGACAAAGACATAGTCAGACAGGCAGGGTCAGAATAACAGCAAACAGTTATATTAGGGTGAGGCACAAATAGAAGTCCGTGAGGCTGGCGTGGGTCGATCAACGGCGAACATAATCCATAACGAGAGCCAGAAGAGTAATCCTTACAACGATCAAGAGTCCAGAAAGGCAGGCGGCGAGACAGACGAAACAAGATGGCCAGGCGAGAATACTAAACTCAGGAAACCAGGAACTCAGGATACAAGGAAACTAGGAACTCAGGATACAAGGGAACACAGGAAACTAGGAAACAGTGCTAGCACCAGGAGAGCGCTAAACGCGACTGATTCAGTTCTCCACATTAACACTCCACAATACTCTGTGCCTATTGAGTAAAAATCTGGGGCTTTTATAGGGCTGCTGATTGGCCACAGGTGTCTGGCGCAATCAGCATAGTGGATAGTGGGATATGTAGTCAGGGGTGTAGTGCAACAGTCAGTGTGTAATGGAGTGAGAGCGACATCTGGTGGTGAGCGGACCAGATTCATGACAGTTATAAGTAGCTGAAATAAGCACAAATTTCAGGGTATGTCAAAACATCTAAAGGGCCCCAAAATCACCTCAGACCCCAGAGGGTTAAAGCAGGTGTCTTTTCTTTGCCCAGATGTCCAGTTTCATCATGGAGTGAAGACCATAGGTCGATGCTTCTGTGGTAAGACAAGCTGTAAACGCTTTTCATTTTGTTGTTTCTTTACCACTGGAAATAGTAGTCCTCTCTATACTACAAGTTTAGATCCTTCTTTATATTGTAAATTCACTTCAGGGTCGGTGCCTCCAGCAATGATGACAACTGTCATTTCACCCCAGCATGTTTCACTCGAGAAATGGGTCTTCTTCTTGAGCTTCTATTAAGTCTTGGGAACTTAACTGCTTCAGTGACCCAACATCCGGTCTGGTTGGGAATGCATAGCCCTCCGTTATCACTTCAGGTGAAACTCCCAACTGCTCCATACACTTTTGAATGCTGGTGGTTTTGCAAAGTGCTTTAATACCAGAGGGTGGTATTTCTTTCCAGCCTTCCTGTTCTGTTTTGGGAAAAACGTTCCGAGACAGGGAATCAGCATCAATGTTGCTTTTTCCCGGTTTATACTGTACATCAAAATTGTATGTGGACAGTGCAGCTAACCACCGATGGCCAGCAGCATTGAGTTTGGCAGTGGTAAGTATGTACGTAAGAGGAATGTTGTCCATTCTTACTGTAAATCTAGCACCATATAAATAATCATGAAACTTGTCTACCACTTGAGCACTAAAAACTTAAGTTGGTGGACAGGGTCATGTTGTTCTGATGCCTTTAAAAAGTCATCAGAGAAAACTCTTATTCAAACTCTTAGAGAAAAGTTGCCTTCACATGACAGACAAACAGTATGAAATCACATGGGGTGGAGTCCCACCTTGCAATCCAAATGATTGGAGCACAACTTTATGGAACATACTTTGTCGCCCCGGTTAAAATCAAAATGTTCCTAACAAACGTTGCCTTTTGCCTTTCGTTTGAGCTCGTACCAGTGCTCCCTGCTCGACCACTATGCGATTGTGCCATCCAGAACTCTACAGAACCAGCTAAACCTTTGTGAAACCTTCAAAGACTTTGCGCCCCGCAATTCCAACTTTTAAAGAACTTCAAGCTCATCACACTCAGTAACCAAGCAACCAACCGAAGCTTAAACTGACCAAACTGGGTGAAACACTGAACAATAGAAGCAGCTTGAAACATTGTAATGGTATGAACCGCTTGAGACGCTCGCAACAAGAAAACACGTCACCAGCGCTCACCTGAGCTCAGAAGGCATCACCTGTGTAACCGAGCAACCAACCGAAGCTTTATCCAGACTCTCCAACTGTCCAATCACCACCAAAGGCTTCCCAAAGACATCATCCAAAGAACCAGGAAACCCATCAGAAGTGTCGTGATTCCCTCTGCTAACACGAGCAGACAGAGGAAAACCCTGCTTTGGCCAGAACGCAAGTAAAACAAGTTTTCCTTAATCTCTTGCTGAACTGGTGCTAAATTTCCTTAAGCAGCTAAAAGATGAATCTCTGCTTTTGTGGTTTTCTCAGGTTGCAATTTAAGAACTAGTAGCAGATACTAGAAATTTTCGGATTCCATTCAAACTCCGTAATTCTCATTCCTGGAACCGTATGCATGTGTGTGTATGTGTGTGTAATTGTTAGTAGTTTAGTTCATGTGTCTTACAGTAGTTCAGTAAATTCTTGTTTCGTTGGAAAGAACATTGTCTTGTTTTAATCTGTTCACGAAATTACTGCCTGTGCCCAGATTTTGCTACCTATCTCACAACAACCTAATACTGTATATATTATGATCTGATGGCCACAGAAATAATATAAACATCCAGAATTGGTAGGATATACTAAGTGAAACTTTTCGTTAAATGAACAGTTAAAGTGTAAACTATTCATTCTGAATCAATTAATCAGGTCGATTCTCAAACTGATAGAACCCAAGTGGGCATATGAAAGCTGTCTTGTCTTTATTGTCATCGGCCATTGTGACGCTCTGCAAGTCTAAAACAGAGAACCACTTACTGCCCGCAAGACAGTCTAAAGCCTTGTCGATCCTGGGTACTGTGTACTGATCAGGGTTTGTTCTTGAATTTAAGGTTCTATAATCGATACACATGCGCACCGTTCCATTTTTCTTCCTGGCCACAACAAAGGGGGAAACGTATGGACTTCTGGACTCTTTGATCCCATATCCCATTCATTGAGTGAAAAAACTTTCTGCCTCTCAGTGGATGGGATAACCATTTTTTCCAATATTTTGGAATCGGTGAATCTCCAAAGTTAAACAAGCGTGGATCTATAGGCGACCCTTTTGCTGGTTCAGCTTTCTTCACAGTAGTAGCAACTTCTGCTATGTATCCTTTCGCAACCACTGCCCCTACCGGAATACAGACTGTTTTCTGTGAAACATTCCTTAACAGATCAGGAAATCTATTTACTTGAATAACAGAGGAAGGAAAGATAGTAGGCTTTACTAATATCTCACCAGGACTACTTGAAATTGATGGCTGATCAACAACTAGAATGCTCTTGTCAATGGATTGCCTCACCTTGGGTTACATACACATACACATTTTTTTAAAACAAAAGACTGTTAAGACTGTTTGGTAAGGATGCCGGGCTGACTTAACCCAATTTGGGATGATAATAATCATTCATAATATCATGACAGCGCTGTTTAGGAATGTGCATGTGAAAGCGAGTATGCATGTAGCACAAGTTCAAACAGTAGCGGTCTGTTAATATCCATGTTTGCGGTGCTTATGACAGGAATATGTGTAGAAAATTGAAAACTAAAAGCTCAGAGGAGAGACAATTATGAAAATGTCTGGAGTGTGTTTTTTTAAAACTGGAGGGTTTTGTTTGAGTGTTTTCTTACAACCAACTTACTTGTGAGGTGACAGCGGCAAAGCCGGGAACAGGTCAAAATGGTGCTAGAGAGGAGTGGCTAAAAATGCTTTAAACAGAGATGGTAAAATCTTGTCGATTCGATATAATACACAGTTTACTCCTGACTTTCAGTGTTTAAACTCGTAGTGAATTTTGCTTTCGTTAACCTAGGGAAGGGAAATAGTGTAGTGATTGGTGCTCACGTCACAGATGACTTTATGATTCTGGGATCACGTGTCACTTAATGTGTGGTTATGAATACATCACACAAGAAAGATTGGTGGGATCTCTAAATTGTAGAACCTCTTGCTGTATTGTCAACACAAGGAAGACACAAGTTTAATAAAATATTTTTTATTAACAAAAGATTGACAAGAGTAATCAACAACTACTAAATGAATACCATGAATGAAAAAGGAATAAAGTGCATTAGATGCATAAAATGCAAATGATTCAGCTGGGTGTTACTAGGTCAGAGCTATGTTATCGTATGGAAAGATAAACTGTTACTACTCTAAAAAATAAAGGTTTGGAAGTGATATTTACATTCCCTGTGGTTAAGTGAGCAGTCCAGTGGCAGTGACTTCTTCCACTGGTTGCGCTGGTAGCAGTACAGTGGGGGAAGGAGCAGGAATCTGGATGTGGAGACTCAGGATGTGCTGCATTTGTTGTTGTCTCACTGGATGAAGACTTTGAAGTAGAGTATCTCTTTCCTCGCTGGCTGGAGGCTAAGAACTTTGTTGTATCTGTTGCTGCCTCAAAAGCTGGAGACTCAGAGTGTGGAATGTCTGTTTCTGTCTCTCTAGACAGTAGACTTAGAATGTTGGTGTTTCTGTTAGTATTTCCTACCATGCAGGCTGGAGACTCAGAATGAGTGGTTCCGTTACTGTCTCTTCCCTTTCAGGACTCAGACTCACAAGAAGGTTGATCTGCTATTGTCTCATGCTTGCGGGGCTCAGACTCAGAATTGGATGATATGTTTTTGTCTTACCCTTGCGTGGCTCATAACTCAGAACATTGGTATCGGTTGCTACTTCCCCTGTAGTGGGCTGCAGGCTCAAAACGGTTGTGTCTGTTGCTGCCTTCCTTGTAACAGGACTCAGATTCAGAACAGAGGTTGATCTGTTAGTGTCTCTCCCCTTACAGGTCACAGTCTCAGAAACAGTTGATCTGCTATTGTCTCACCCTTATGGGGCTCAGAACATTAGTATTGGTTACCGCCTCCCCTGTAGTGGGCCGCAGGCTCCAAATGGTTGTGTCTGTTGTTGCTGTCCCTGTAACAGGACTCAAACTCAGAACAAGAAGTGTCTTTTAGACAGGTACCTTTATCTCTTTCCAATGAGGAGGAGATTGCAATTTGGCCCTTTCCATTTTCATGCTATGATTGTCTGTTTCTGTCAGAGTTGGGGACACGGTGTGGCCCACCCTTCTTTCCTCCTGTGGAACTTATTTGCATAGTCCAAACACAAAGTTAGAATAGTGTCACTTAATTTTTACCAGTGCATTTCTCACTTTCCAAACCACAACTAGAATACATGTGGCAATGTTACAAACACATTAAATCTAAACATGATGTAAAAAGATTGGACTGTCATGCATGCATTCATTTGTCTATTAACAGCTGAGTTTGTGTAAGATGTTGCACTACACATTGCTGTCACTAAGAATATTTATTTCTCTGAATAAGTATAAGATGTGTGTGTTGTAGTGTCCAAACAAAATGTAGCAAACCTTTGTCCACTACTGTGGTCAGGGAGGGGCCCACCACAAACTGGGCCCTGGAATGTGCTGTCCACTACAAACTGACGTGAGCTGGGTGATGACATCACTGTCTCCTGCAAATCTGCTTTATAACCGAATTGAACAAATGTTATTTATTATCAATTTACACAGTTTTTGAATAGAATTTCAACAGAATTTTATATATATATTTTTTCATTTCTGGGTGAACTACAACCTATTTCCCTGCATATAAACACCTTAACCTACATTCTATCAGTTTAAATGTGCATGTTTGACAATGTGACAGAAAGTCTCTTTACTGCAGATTCAAATGCAGCCCAAGCAAGTATTTTGCAGTAGGGGACATTATTCAGACTTTTTCTTGACCAAAGAAATTATAAAATATGTTCTTGAGCAGCCAAGGAGAAGTCAGATATAAGTCTGTACGAGTTTCTTGATTTAGTGGTTTTTAATGTTTATTTAACATCACAACATAATATCACATTACAATTAACATCACAAATACAATGTATATTCACTTTAAAATACAATGACTTTTGACAATGATATTTGACTATGCATGTTAAACTGGGATAGAAGAAATTGTTTTAACAATAAACAAAAATTACAAACAGCACCTTTATGTCATGTCAGGAGTGGGATAAAACATTTTGTTTTAAAGTAAATTCTGGATACTTTTTTTATTTCACAAATATGTTGCAGATATTAATATATTAAGGATGTGATTCAACAGAATCCTATTCCATATAATGTATATACTCAATCTACACTACTAGCTATATTTTCATTATTTATTTGACTAATTATTAAGTTTGCTTGAGAAAGCCAACTTACTGAAATCTGACTTAAACTTACAGTTATTATTAAGTTGGCTTCTTCTTTTTCTTCTTCTTCTTATTATTATTCTGAGACCTTCAGACTAAGATCAATTTTCCTAAATATGACAATTAAAACTGGGAAAAATTCCATAGCCTTACATTGACAGGAAGTTCAAATGAGCCAACACCTTTCGAACTCCATCTGTCAAAACTCCCAGAATCACTTGAGAATCAATCAAACTTCCCTTCTATGTACTGAATTTCTAATCCATTTAAACTCATTCAAACTCATCTATCTATCTATCTATCTATCTATCTATATCATGCTAGTAACTTGCTAATCATGCTGGAAACATGCTAGTAACTTGTTAATCATGCTAGTAACATGCTAACGACATACTAATCATGCTAAAATCATGCTAGCAACATGTTAGTAACTTGCTAATCATGCAAGAAACATGCTAGCAACTTGCTAATTATGTTATCTATCTCTGACAGACTGTATTGCCTTCAAAACATTCAAACTTTAACCTTTTAAAACTATTTAAGACTGAAAACCATCATACTTAAAACTTTTTAAAACTTCTTAAACTTCTTAAAATTTTCAAACTTTTTTAAACTATCTAGTTATTATTATTCTTCTAAAACTGAAATTTCTGTCGGTATCTTCTCCTAGAGCTTTAACTCTACAAACTTCAAACTCAGCCCAGATCTTCAGACTGATCTGGCCAGGTGTGCTATATCTTTTCTAACTGATCAGACTTACTTTTTTCCTAAAACTGATTATTAAAACTGGGAAAAATCCCATAGACTTACATTGACAGAATGTTCAAATGAGCAACACTCTTCAAACTCCAACTGTCAAAACTCCCAGAATCCTTTGAGACTCAATCAAACTTCCCTTCTATGTACTGTATTTCTAATCCATTTAAACTCATTCAAACTCATCTATCTTGCTAATCATGCTAGAAACATGCTAGCAACTTGTTAATCATGCTAGCAAGATGCTAATCATGCTAGTAACTTGCTAATCATGCTAGTAACATGCTAATCATGCTAGTAACATGCCAATGACATGTTAATCATGTTAAAATCATGCTAGCAACATGCTAATATCTTGCTAATCATGCTAACGACATGACAAGCATGCTAGAAACATGCTAGCAACATGATAATCATGCTAGAAGCATGCTAGCAATATGCCAGTAACTGTCTAATCATGTTAGTAACATGTTAATGACATGCTTTATCTATAATCTGACTATTTCTTTTTGTCTGTCTATCTATATCTCTGACAGACTGCATTGCCTTCAAAACATTCAAGCTCTAACCTATTAAAACTACCTTAACCTTCAAACTATTTCAGACTGAAAACCATAAAACCTAAAACTTTTTAAAACTTCTTAAACTTAAACTTTTTTGTGTGTGAACAATAGTACAAATATGTGAACAAGAGTACAAGAGAACAGTCCCTTATGCAGCCCCTGGGTATATTTTGTCTTTCATTAGATTTTATGTGGTATCTGTCACATTATTTTTACCCTTTGATATGTTGGTAATAGGTGGGAAGGGACATGGATCGTTATTATTTTGCCAGTCAAAAATCAAAGGTGGATTGTGTAATGCCATCAGGCAGCCCTGCTTGTAGCACTGATCTGCAAGTTGACATAGATAGTCTGGAGAGCTGTGTCCAAGTTGCTGAAATAATTCAAAATAGTAAAAAAAAAAAATTAGTGAAAAGTAATACATTTTTTAGAGAAAATATTAGTGCAACTGCACTTATATTTATACTAATCATTGTATTTAGGTTACATTAACATCATACTTTGATGAAAGGTTTTGATCCACTTAAAATGTTCACTAGTGTATATTCATAACACTGGCATTTCCTAACATGCATAAATTGTGCCAAAATGAAAAGCTCAACAGCACATGCATACATTGTTTACGTGCACTCTCCAAAATAGTGCTAGGATGACGCAGTGGAAAAGAATTGTTGAATAAAGTTTTTTTTTTTGCACACAAAGAGTAATCTTGTAGCTTCATATAATTATGATTGAACCACTGATGTCACATGGACTATTTTAACAATGTCCTTACTACTTTTCCAGACCTTGAACGTGGTAGTACCCTTGCTGTCTTAATCTGTGTGCTGTAGTGGACAGCACATTCCAGGGCCCAGTTTATGGCAGGAGCCCACCCTGACCACAATACTGGACATAGGTTTGCTACATTTTGATTGGATCTTGGTGAACTAACATAAACAAACTGTCCAACGCCATCAGATAAAGATGCCAGGACAACAGCCAGACACCTCTTAGAGCGCAAGAAGACCACCTTTGGTACAAAGCCCGGGAAGGACAGAACTTCCTATTGGTCAAAATGCAGTTTGTGCCCTTCACCCACCTTGAGACTATTCCTAAGGGTTTGGCCTGTGACCGACCATAAAAAATCCTTAGGACCTCCAGATGCAGCAGCAGTGGGTGAAACTAAGAGAGATCATGGAGATCCATCCAAATCCATTCATAACTGTTTTCAATCCTTAAAACTGATACACTACAACTTATTATATACTTATTCAGAGAAATAAGTATTTCTTATGACAGCAACGTGTAGTGCAACATCTTACACAAACTTAGCTGTTAATGAACAAATGAATGCATGCATGACAGTTCAATCTTCTCCCATCATGTTTGGAGTTAATGTGTTCGTAACATTGCCAAATGCATTCTGGTTATGGTTTGGAAAGTGATAAATGCACTGGTAAAACTTTAGTGACACTTTTCTAGCTTTGTGTTTGGACGATGCAAATAAATTCCACAGGAGGACAGAAGGGTGGACCACCACGTGTCCCCCCATTCTGATGGAACCAGCCAATCACAGCATGGAAATGGAGAAGCGCCAAATTGCAATCTCCTCCTCATCGGAAAGGGATAAAGGTACCCTTCCAAAAGACACTCCTTGTTCTGAGTCTGAATCCCATAGGGGAAAGACACAACAGAAACACCCCGTTCTGAGTCTCCGGCACGTCCAGGCGACGTTAACAGAAACACCTCCGTTCTGAGTCTGCGGCCAGTCGAGGAAACACACGTTCTGAGTCTGCTGCCCGCAAAGGAAAGGACTGTAACAGAACAACCACTTTCTGAGTCTCCCATTCAGAGAGACTGTAACAGATACGCAGTTCTGAGTCTCGGTTCTGTAAGGGATGAGACAGAAACAGATCAACCCCCGTTCTGAGTCTCCGGGCCTGCAAAGGTGAGACAACAACTGATACCAAGTCCAAGTCTCCAGCTTTTGAGGCAGCAACAGATACAACCACGTTCTGAGCCTCTAGCCTGCGAGGAAAGAGATAATCTACGTTCAGAGTCTTCGTCCAGCGAGACAACAATTGATGCAGCATCCTGAGTCTCCATCCTAGAGAGACAAAGTGGATTGACCAAGTGCTGAGTCTCTAGCCCAGAGAGGCAGAAGACACACAGACATTTGCAACAAGGTTAAGCTCCGGTGAGCAAACCTTCACTTCAGGTACTTTTGCTTGCGTGTTCCAAGCTAAGGACCTTCAGCACCTACTCCAGGGCCACATCTGCATGTTCCAGATCTTAGGACCCTTGGTGCTCCAGGAGATCAGCATCCTACAGCGCTTCATCATCAAGGCTGTCGAAACGGATTCCTGCTCCTTTCCCCACTGTACTGCCACCAGCGCAACCAGTGGAAGAAGTCACCACCACCAGACTGCTCACTCAACCACAGCGAACGTAAATATCACTTCCAAACCTCTTCCAGAGACCTTGGCATTGTTGTATATTATCAGTATATGATTTTCTAAATTACATTAGGTATTATATAGCTGATTGCAGTTGATAACAAATTACACATATTTGTTTGATGCATAGTAAGGTTATTCACCTTATTTGTTAAATAAGATAAGACCCTTCTTCCTCGGCTGGGATCATTTAGAGCCCTTTGAAGCTGCATTTAAACTACATTTTGGAAGTTCAAAATCGGGGGCACCAATGAAGTCCATTATATGGAGAAAAATCCTGAAATGCTTTCCTCCAAAACCATAATTTCTTTACAAATGAAGACAGAAAGACATGAACATCTTGGATGACAAGGGGGTGAGTAAATTATTTGTAAATCGTTGTTCTGGAAGTGGAGTTCTCCTTTAATAAAACTTATTTCCAAGTTGCCAGATGTGACTAAGTATTTTGCTATCCATTTAAAATTAAGAGACAATTTTAGCATATTATAATTTTTTTACTACTATTTACTATTATTTACTACTGTTGGTATGAATAATAAAATGAACACTTTAACTGCAAACATTATTATACATAATTATAGAAGTAAATCAAAAAGAGAAAGTTTTGAGATCAATGCTTCAGATAAGGTTTTGAGCTGCACTTTATATCTGCACATTCATTTGAAATTGACATCCTATGACATGCAATTTGTCTAAATATAAAATGTTAATTGTAAGTCCACACTTACAGCACATATGATCAAATAGCTTATGACAGTAAAAATGTTAAGAGGGCTATTTTTGACTATTTGTTTAAACAGTTAAGAGTGAGTGATTTATTTTGCAAGTCGGTAGCCCTTTACAACAGTTGCCAGTTGCCCTTTGCCCCTGCAATGTCCTTTTTTTTTTTCTTTTTTTTTTTTTGGATAGTTTTCATACTTTGGGGATTTTACACTTGTAGGGGTGGTTTCCCAGACAGAGATTAAGCCTATTCCTAGACTGAAATGGCCCGTTAAACCAGACTAAAAAATATCTGCTTTCTCTGTCATGGCTTTAAATAGTCTTAGACTTTGTCTAGTCCAGAATTTAATAGATTTCCTTGAGGAAGACTAGAGCCACTTCAGGACTAAACTGAGGCTTAAATTAAACCTACCAAGCAGCAGGTTTAACTTCAGATAAATGTTGTGTTTCCAGTTTTTATATATAAAAATTATTGGCACCCTTTGTAGATATGAACAATGAAGCCTGTGAAAATAAATCTGCACTGTTAATCATTTTGATCTTTTATTAATAAAAAACTCACAAAATTTCACTTAAGTCAAATGGCAGGGATGAGAAATGTGATTGTGACAGAATTGTATACCCATAGAATAACCATTGGCCACAATTAATAGCACCCTTGTATTCAATACTTTTTGCAACCTCCTTTTGCCATTTTAACAGCTATGAGTTTCTCTTATAATGACTGATGAGTATGGAGAACACCTGACTCATTCTGACCCAAAGACTCAATTTTGTGCAATTCTCCAGCTGTGATCATTGGAGAGTCTTTGGCCACTTAAACTATCTTCCTCATGCTGCATTTAGACAATATAGATACAGACAATATACTGTAGGTAGTTTTGTAACATTTCCTGTTGATTGGAACTCTTTAATTATTGCCCTAATGGTGGAAATGTAAATGTTCAAGGCCTTTTCTTACTTTAATTTATTTATTCACTTTCTATTTCGTGTTATTTTCTTCACTTCATAGTTTGCGAAGCTCAACAGTCTTTTGTTGCACATCAGAATATTCTTTGTTTTGTTTAGTTTTTTTGTGTTAAAAATGTCGATATGAATGAGAATACAGATGTTTAGACATTTTACTTAATAATTGCTACGTCTGGAAAAAACAAAAAAACAAACATATATATATATATATATATATATATATATATATTGCATTCAATCTTTTTGTCAGCTTGTTTTCTTTAAGTTAAGACTGGTTTTGTTTTTCTTTTTGAAACTAATTGGTCCTAGACCTCATTAATCTGAGCTTATGCACATCAATTTTTGAATGAGAAGAAGCATTTTTTTTTATAGTTAATTTTGTCAATATTCAATAAAATAGATTTCAGAAATTGGTGTGCACAGTTTATGTATGCTTTAACGTTTAACCAAGAAGTTTGTTTTGAAAAGTTGTTATCTTGTAATAATGTAAAAATAATAATGTAATTAATGTAATTGTTTTCATTTAATTATGACATATTTGTGTAATTATTGGCAGTTTTACATTTTTCTGTATTTTTCTTATTGTGTAATGACCAATAATCAAATTACCAAAAGTTATGTGGTACCGAATTGATTATGAAAATGATGGAACACAACTAATATGTTGTTACAGTTACAGTTTATACAATTTTTTTGTTTTACAGTTCATTTAGGGCATTTGTATTTTCTTAGGTAAAAATTGTCCATACAAAATCACATAATAAACTATTTCCATATTGTATCTCACTTTTAAGGTTTAGACTAAGATATACATATATTTAATGGCTGAAATATTCAATTAGATGCAGCTATTCAATGATGTCCAGCAGAGTGGATTACAATTCAAAGTGTAAACTGTCATTATTGTCATCATTTTATTCTTTAAAACCAAATCCACATAAATGAAAAAATAATATGCAATTAGTTTTAGCTTTTCATAGTGGCACAATTTACAGAGGTTGCTAAAAACAATATTGTGAATATATTGACTTTACCGTTCTTTCTTTATAATGATTGCATTTCAGTGTTATGAATTCTGATCCATATGTATGAACATACCTTGTACATATCTTGGTAAAGTGTACATTCTTTCCAAAATATCTTCAACTGCAGACTTTGAACAGCCATCTCAAAACACTGTATTTGCTAAATAATAGCAAGACCAGAAAAACTGAGTTATATCAGCTGTTATTTGGCTAAACTTTTATAGTGAAGTACATAAAAAGGTCTTTCAATTGCCAACAGTATTAGTTAACACTTTAGAATACTGTTCCATGATTAATGAATAACTATACAGGAACAAATGACTAATGCACTATTAACATTAATAACTACTATTAACCTACTATTGGAGAACTACTGTACTGAACTACTGTACTATAAACACGTTCATAATTAATGTGAATGATGCAAAATGTATAATTAATTCTAAAGTGAAGATCATGGTAACCCACTAGTAATGACTCGGGTATTACCAAATCCATCAGAAGGAAATACTAATTATTTGGATCAGTATGCTAAGGTGAAGACCATGATAACTCCCAAGTAATGAATAAAGTCATTAAAAACTATTGAGTTTTTTTTAAGGTTCTGGATAGCAATTCTAAAGGATCTGGCAATTCTTGAGTCATTACTAGTGGGTTACCATGGTGGTCACTTTAGAATTAATTTTGCATTATTCACATTAATTATGAACCTGTATATAGTACAGTAGTTCTCCAGGAGACAAGAAAAAATAGTTACTGATTACTGAACTACCACTTTCAAATGAGTGCTATTACTTTCTGATTTTTTAAAGAGTGTTTCTTGTCAGTTAATAGTAGTTACTATAATGTTAATAGTGCATTAGTCATGTTCCTATGTAGTTATTCATTAATGATGGATTATTCTAAAGTATTCTAAAGTAATCTAAAGTACAGTATTCTAAAGTGTTACCCAGTATTGTAATTCTTTACCTTTCTGTCATCAGGTGTTGTATCACTTATTTCGAAAAAAGATTTAAGGGTCATTTTCTTTTCCATCATGTCTTTAGCTGCTTTGATGAACACTTCCTGTAAAAGAGTATATTTCTAATAAATGCTGAAATGTTATTTAGGATCGTATAACATGTATTAAATATGGAAGTATTAAAAAAAGGCAAAGGAGTATTAGAATGTTACCTTGATCATTCTTTTTATTTTTTCCTTTTCTACACGTTTATCAACAATTTCGTCTTTACTTCCTTTTGATTTTTTTTCAATTTCTTTTATGCATTTCGGCCACATAGTTGTTTTCATTTTGTTGTAACTCGATCTCAGTTCAGACTCTCTGCAGGGATTACTGATGTCTTCAAATATCTCACCACTGGTTCCAATTTCAATAGATGCCTCAACTGACATCCTTGGAAAAAGGAAGAAGAAAAGTTGTAATTTCATACATATAGTTATTTTCCTATCGACAACAGGATACTTTCATATTAATGGACTGTACCCTTTTATCTGCGTCATAATTCAGGTTTCCAAATGATTCAAATGCAGTCATGCGATCATGGGTTTGATCCCAGAGAACACACATGCTCATAAAATGTACATGCGCTCTAAATCACTTTCCAACACATCTGCCAACTGCATAAATGTAAATGTGTTTTGTGAAATGGAAATAGGAAAAATAGTGGTCAAGGCACTGTGTAAAAAGTCCACACATGACATTTAAATGAACATGCATTTTGATTGGTCGAGACAGTTGTACATAACTTCATTTTTATGACAGCTAGAGGGTGCTTAACTTTAAAATATAGAAATATAGGTTGAATAAGGTGCTTGTACAAATTACCTATATGGTCATTTTTTGAAGGAGGACAGTCTCATTGTATCAATTGGTGTTATTATTATTAGGGGCCAAGCAAGATGCTATTGTACCATGAACAAAAAACAAAAAAAACATTCTTCAATTACCTAACTATAACCCAAAGAGCTTTAAAACCTAAAATCTAACCAATTCTCATTTCTCTTTATTTCTTTCAAGTTAAAAAAATGTTACATTTTTTTTACATGTCTAGATGTTACATGGACTACACACCCACTACAGGTTTTTTTTTTCTCTTTTTTTTATTTGTTCTTTACAGCAACTGCAGAGTTGGCTGGTGTTAACAAGTCTGTATTTTTTAGCCTATCAAGAGTGATAACAAGCACACATGTTGATTCATGAGTGACAGGTTTTTAACATGATAACGAATCAGATTTTTAACTTGTAGCTGAATATTCAAGTGACTGCAATACTAAAGTTGTTGCTACACTAAAGAATAGGAGAGTGACCCTCTCGAAATATGAACTGCATCTGTGGTTGGAGATGACTCCAAAGCTCTTTGTGAATATAATTGAACTCCGAGAGCACAGTTTAGTGACTTAACTGAAATCAAATATGGGACTACTCCTGTCCGTCCCCATGTACACACTGGCCTGACCAGGATATTTGCAACTTTTAACAAGATTTAAGATTGACTGATTGATCAGTCCACCTGCTGGCGAGGGAGCCTTTACAGTTATACGTGAATAACAACATATCATCAATCAACACTGTACCTGTCTCTGAAGACCTGATGCTTCTTTTTCCATTCGTCTAGCTCAGATCTAGGGGTATGCAAATAGTGTTAATCTTCATGTTCTGATGTGCAGAAGTGTCTACTGTTGTCTAAAGAATGTTTACACAGATTTGATATCACGTGCTGCCCAAGCGAAAAATGTATGGTGTATGGCTGATATGTAAATCCAAAATATGATGCTTATATTCTATAATTATCATATCCATTACATCTATGAGTCTGGCCTCAAAGTCAGCCTCATCCTCCTTTTCCATTAACCCTTACTTATGAAGTGAATTTTGCAGAGGTTCTTGTGTACAACAAATCTGATTTTACATGCATGTGCAAAAATTGTGTAACAAGTATTATAATTGAATTAAACGTGATGAGTTTATTAGGCTTAAAAGGCAACCTGATCAACTCATTTTAAACTTTGCCTCAGTAACTGATTATTATTGATGAAAGCCTTTTACTGTATAACAACAATTGTATTCAACTGACACAAAAAAATACCTTGTTTTGTTCATCTCCTCCTCCAGATCTTTAATGTAACTGTTTCTGAATTCACAGATGACACATGATTAATCTTTGTGTACTGTAATTTATTCACAGGACATAATCTTTTATGAATGAATGAAAACGGAACACAAGTCGTCCTGCCAGAACTACCACTAAATTTCCATCTAACTAGATTCTATAAACTATATTCCAGGTAGTGGCATCAAGTCATTATCAGTATTTGGTCTTACTTCTTACTTAATAGCTATTTGCACTTTCCAAGTCTGTAACAATATATTTAGGTTTTTGGATGTTTTAAGGATCAGTCATTAAAAAAAAAACTATATTAGTTGATTATTCTGAGTATTCATACGAACATTAGCAGGATGCAACTTTGTCAAACTTCATTACAACCAACTCAATTCACCTTATGTTCAAATCTTGCATTAATAAACCTGTTGCATCACTTGAAACTTAATTCTGCACATCTAATGTAGTTTTGAATGACAAAAACATTTGTCTGTTTTAAGCAGTCACTTACTTTTTTGTAAGTTCCTCTTGAAATTCGGTGCACTTTTCACAATCCATTGTATCATGCCTTCAAATAAACATTAGACAGTGTCATTACTCTGAACATTATTGATGTTCATATGTTAAAAATGTCCTAATAATTTGATAAACAGTTTAGGCTAAATTGGCTCAAATAGTTTTGCTTGGAAATGTAAAAAACTTGTGAAATTGGCAAAGTGGGTGAAGAATTTTTGTTTATTGTTGTTGTTGTTTTAAAACCACCTACCAATTTCCACCTTGAACCTACCACTCAATTTCCATCTAACATTACAGGTAGTGGCATCAAGTCATTATCAGTATTTTGTCTTACTTCTTACTTAAGAACTATTTGCACTTTCCAAGTCTGTAACAATATATTTAGATTTTTGGACGTTTTAAGGATCAGTCATAAAAAAAAACTATATTAGTTGATTATTCTGAGTATTCATAAGAACATTAGCAGGATGCAACTTTGTCGAACTTCATTACAACCAACTCAGTTCACCTTATGTTCAAATCTTGCCTTAATAAACCTGTTACATCAACCTGTTACATCACTTTAAACTTAATTCTGCACATCTAATGTCGTTATGAATGAGAAAAACATTCGTCCATTTAAGTAGTCACTTACTTTTTTGTAAGTTCCTCTTGAGATCCGGTGGACCCGTCACAATCCATTTTATCTTCGCTTAAAATGACAATAGACAGTGTCATTACTCTGAACATTATTAATATTCATGTGTTAAAAATGTCCTAATAATCTGATGAACAGTTTAGGCCAAATTGGCTCAAATAGTTTTGCTTGGAAATGTAAAAAACTTGTGAAATTGGCAAAGTGGGTGAAGGATTCTTGTTTATTTTTGTTGTTGTTGTTTTAAAACCACCTACTTATTTCCATCTTGATCCATCTTGATTTATCTTGATTTATCAGCTTTACCATCAACTGTATCTAAATCTGAAAGAGAAAATCTTGAGAAAATGTTCTAATATATTACTTATTGTGTTTTAACATAGAGCCAAAAACAGAAACCACCTACCTGTGGTCGACACTAGACTTGTAGTTCTGATCAATCCTAAAAAAAAAAGTAAAAATATGCAACCATGACAAACAATTAAACAAATACACATATACATTTTGAAAACAGTTGTGTTGCTTAATATGTTTGCAATATTTATTTTGGTTGCACTATTTTACAGTACGTGTACTTATGTGTATGTACGCTTACTATAAGTACATAGGTTGTACATGAGGAACAGGGGTCTCATTTATAAACGGTGCGTACGCACAAAATGGGCATAGAAATATGTGTATGCAATTTTGGAAACATATCGTGATTTATAAATAAAAATCTTGGAGTAAATATGTACGCAACATACAGACAATCTAGACCATGCATACAAACTCTTTCCCTGGAGTGAGAAGAGTAATAAAGTAAACGATTTTAAACTCTGTTTTTATTTCGATATACACATTTACATATTCCACTCATATTAATGGAGATAAGCACTGAAATTATATAAAGTTATTACGCAGAAGTTAAAAATTATTGTCAAGGAGTCTCTGCATTCACAGTCACGGCTGTGACTGATCACCTGCACCTGCTGCTACTCATCAAGCATCCTATATCTCTGTATTGCTCTCATTCCCACGCTGTCCAGTCTACCGTTCACCTGGATGAGCATTGACTGACCCCTTACCGCTATACTTACCTGCGTTTATTTACCTTTAGATGCTCCGATGTTCCTTCAATCCAGTTTTCCTCCATTCCAAGGCAACCCTGATCTACCTGCAAAAGAGCTTTAATCATCTCAGCTAAGCAACCACAAACTGTTATCAGTGGCGTACGGGACACCCCTGCAGCCCACGTGGTGTGTGGATATTCTAATGTAACAGGACATTCTAAAAGGCAGTGTTCCGAGACACTGCAAAAGACGCGAGCCGTGAGAGCAAAGGTAGTGCAGGGGAAAATCAATTTTTCTCACATTTAACTTGTCGTAAACACTGTAAGCTTAGTTCTAAGACAACCGCACCATAATCAAAGTGGATATTTTTACACTTAGGGTGTTTTTACACCTGCCTCATTTAGTTCGGTTGAATCGTACTAGAGTTCGTTTTCCCTCTTGGTGCAGTTCGTTTGGGCAGGTGTGAATGTAGCAATCGCACTCGACTGCGCACCAAAAGCGGACCAAAGAAGCACTTTCAAACGAACACTGGAGTGGTTCGGTTGTAGTGAGAAAGCAATCCGATCCAATGGACCAACGAACCAGGCTTTATCACACTGTATAATGTGTAATTACAGTTCCATGAACAGCAGTAGCTTTGTTGTTTTGCTAAGGGGCCGTTAACATATTGCGTCTTTTGCGCGCTTAAGTTCATTATTTCAAATGTAGATGCGCGGCAGCCACGCTCATAACGGAAGCGACGCGGTCACGATGCGCAGACGGTGCTACGTGCTCGTTTTTTTCAGGCACGTCCGCACCGTATCGACATAAAAACATTTCAGAATGCCGCAAGTGCATAATGGCCCCTAATACCGCTTAAAATGAACCTGTGTCTGTCTGCATCATTCAAAATCAAAGCGTGCCTTTTCATTTTATAATGCTGTCCTACTCTGTTTGTAGTAGGTGTGTTTTAAAAATATTTTCCTGATGAATCCTGAACTCCTGCTCAAAATTATATGTTAATATAATGATACCTCACGGCTCT
The DNA here is from genome assembly GCA_012976165.1 of Labeo catla. NCBI lineage: Eukaryota > Metazoa > Chordata > Actinopteri > Cypriniformes > Cyprinidae > Labeo > Labeo catla. The sequence goes on from VONZ01001837.1 coordinate 38,622, forward strand.
GCATCACAACAATAAACAAAATAATGACTGAAATCGACGATGGAACTTTAAAACTGGGACTGGCGAACACCATGGGTGGCGCGTTAGAAGAACGTAGAACTTTGTGAATGTAAGAACCACAACATTGTAACAATTTTAACCTCTGTTTCGGAACAAAGCCATCGATCTACAGGTGTGAAAGCACCCTTAAAGTGGCTTATGGATCCTCACACATGACAGGAAAAAATTTTAAGTGCGCACAATATAATTAGCTCCCTTTTACCGAATCGTTTGCACAACGTACTAACTTGTTGATTTGATTCAACTAAATCCAGGTCACGATTTGGTAATGTCATGTGCACGACTTGAGGGACCGAATATAGTAATAATAATAATAATAATGAAGATGATGATGATGAAGTAGAGGGTTTTCTTTAGACTACTCAAAAAGGGGAAAAAAAACACATAAAGACATCTTGATCTGGTTAACCTATCTTGCACTTAGTCATAGCCACTTACAGCATCATCTTTTCTAGATTTAGGCTAAAAGTTTTAAATGAAAGAAGAAATTTTCAAAGCTTTAAAGATATTAAAGTATCTTTTCAATATATTTAAAATGTTTGCTGCATAGTTAAAAACATGCTACTTGTATAAAATTGATTTTGAGAGGAAAAACTTACATCGCATGACTAGCATCTAATAATTACATTCAGAAATAATGTAGGCTAAAATACCAGTAGCCTAAATCTAAATGTTTACAAACATTATAAACACAACTAGGCTATTTTATTCGCTCTCTCCACAACAAATTATCCAACATTATCCTTCACAAAGACTATAACAGCACAGTGAGGCGCTGGTCACGCTGAATGCAACAACGGACTATTTAAATTGAGCATTGTAACTTTTATGTTTCTTTAAATGTATTGTATTTTGAAAATGAACAGGCTGTGATGTCAAGGTAGCAAAAATGTTGTGTGAGTGCTGAGGCGCAGGCGCGATCACTGCATTGTTTTCCCAACTTTTATTCATAATTTAGTCATGCTGTTTGGTCATACAAGCAAGATATCATTCATCACTGTAAAGCTTTGGCAAAATAAATAAATCAATAAATAATTACAAATTATTATTTTTAACAATAAAAGAAAGAAAACTGTAAAAGTTATCACAAATGAAAGAAAACAGCTTTCCGCCTTGTTTTAACTTTAGGTGAACTTTGGATCGTGTCACAATGAATCGAAACTCAGCACTTTTTTCCCTTTCGTTTGTTAATCAGTTGACTGTTTTAATGGCAAATGCTTTAGCTGTTCACTGACGACTTGTCACCAGATTTTGCCATTAAATTTCCCATTCGTTCTCAAAATTTAAAGTGATCAAGACATTTCTCCAGAGCACAATGTTACAAGAAAGACTGTCTAGTTTAGCTCTTCTAAGTATGGAGAATGCACATGCTCGCAACATCGACATTAAGCTGCAGTCAAAGTCTTTGCACACCAAAACGCTTGAAGAGCGCAAAGGATTCAGAGGAGTTTCGCTTGTTTGTGATTGTCAGTTCGTTAAAAGAATAAATAAGTTAATAACAGTTAATTGCAAGTTGGTATATGTATAGAAAGTTAATTTTTATCAAAATGTAGCATTTATAGTTATTCCTTTAATTAGTTTTTCTCCTCATTTTTTACTGATCATTTTCTCATTGAAAGGCATGAATTTTGTTTGTATACTTTTTTAAAAGCGTTAGCGAGTCGTATGTATAGGACAGTGTTTGAACTAAAAGGTGCTGGTGATCATTGATTTTATTGAGCTTACTATTAAATAAAATGCAGACCGTGGCAGATATTTGTGTATTATTATTGTTGAGGAATCCATCTGCTATTGCTAAAATAACAATCAAATCAAAGCAGCAGCACTTTTGCCTCCACGTTCATAGACTAAATATAATTATTCCTGCAGGGATTTCAGTCTGTATCAAATACACACATAATATAGACTACATATGCTATTCAATAATAATGTCAAGTGCATCAATACAATGATAATTCACCACATTCATTACTGATAAAACAGTTATGTAAATGGATAAACAGACTCAGGTGCACAATAAATTTTCATGCATGACATCACTGCTGGTGGGAGGGGCCCCATCTCGTTCTTTGCGGGGGGCCTCTAAGATGTGCAGTATGCCACTGACTGTTATCAGTGTTGATTCTCACCTCCAGTCTGCTTCCACGATCTACCCCTACACCTCAGTCAATAAACAATCCTGTTTGATCACCTCTTGTCTCTGGTTTGTGTTGTGACAATTATATAAATTTAGACATATTTGTAGTGGATGAGTTTGATCACTTTTCCTGTGGCATGCTATGTTTTAATGACAGCAGGGAGTGCTTTAGGTACACAATAGATAATCTTAGATAAACTAAACTGCATATATCTCATATTATGAGAAAATATTTTTAGCAAGAACGATGCTCGATGCGCACTTTAGTATTATGGCGGACACTGCTGGATTTAGTGGTCAAACGGTCCATTCTCCGGTTTGAATAGGACCAATGATAATAGCTTACTGTACAACCGCAGATGCACAGAGATGTTGATGTCATATGAAGCCATCTCCACAACGTTATAAAAAAAACTGTATTTGAAGGACACAACTGGAAGAAAATGGCAAGATTTGCAAGTTTTCTTTTTTAAATACTTTTATCTCAATGATATCCATCTATACCGAACGCAGCACCCCCAACAGACTTCAGCAGTCTTTACAGTGGGTGCCAGTTTGCCTCTGAATGACCTTGGAGCCCAGTCCGTAGTCGAGTGCTTCGTCCACCACATTTATGAAACCTATCCCATTATTAAAGCAGCCATTTTTTGGGGACACAAATAACGCAGCAGTAGTTAAAACTATTAACACCACATAACACGCATACCAGCGACCACTAACCTACCTAGCCTCTCCTAATCTCTATAATCTGACTATCTAAACCCCTAGACCGATCAAACTCAAGACTCCATGTCCTTGCTAGCATCCTTCGGCTTCCTATATTGCTCAGAACTCACTCCGACTCCTACCTTCTATCGTTCCATCCACTCCTGTATTTCGGATCCTACTTTCCACTCCTCAGATCCTCTCGTCTTTGCCGTTTGAAGAAGCAAACTGACCAAGCAGCATTCTCATGTTCTATGTCAAGCTCAAGCTCACTTCAGCTTCTTCCAACTTTGGATGTCCTAATCGTCTGGCCTAAATTTAAAAACGAGACGATACCCCCACCCTGAGTCTCTCCAGGCCATGAAACCCTGACGCCCAGATCAACCTGACCATGTTCCTATCCCCTTACCTTTTCATCCTCTTCTTACTCTTCCCTAACGTTCTAAACAAAAGACTATTCATTATCATATTTGGTTGAGGTGTGGTCCTTGCTCGTAAAAAAAGAATTAAGTTGTTTTAAGTATACTAAACACTATATATCAATGTTTCCTGAGCAGCAAATCAGCATATTAGAATGATTTCTTAAGGATCATAAGACATTGAAGAATGGAGAAATGATGCAGAAAATTCAGCTTTGATCACAGGAATAAATTATATTTTATAATATATTCACATTTAATCATTTTTTTTATTTATTTATTTTTTTAATTCAGTTAATGTTTGCAATTTCATGCCCCAGTCAATTTTACAATACTTATACTATTAAGAGAAGATATAAAAAAAAATAAAAAAAGAAAAAGACCTAATACAGTTCTATCTTGTTTTTATACATTGACAATATAATTAGTGTTCTATTTAACAAAACTAAGTATAAATCTCATCAAGTTAGTGTTTTTTTTTTTTTCCAAAATATTAACTCAAGGCAGTAACAATTTAAACTAAATATTTTGTTTGTTAATGATTTTTAGCTATTATTAAGAAGTTCTATTTTGACATGACAGAGTGGTAATATGTATGTGTGTGCATGTATGTGTGTGTGTATGTACGGTTTACATTTTACTTTGTCATCCCATTAATAATAGGCCTATATAAATTAATATTGTTGGTCAGTGACAGGGAGTCATACATTATGCAACTTCTCAACAGAAAGAATCACTGACAATTCTGTCTGGTCTATAAACTACATTTTACAAACAAACAGTGTTCAGAATTGATACAGGAAGTAATGTAACATTACGTGAGAGACAGGCATTCTCATGCGAGAATGGATTTATTTCTGTCAAAAACAGTAGCCTAAAAAAAGCTTGCAATCTATTGTCACATCCCTGTGGACTGTTTCATTGGTTTTTCCCTGTGTATGCCCTTATTTGGTCTTTCCTGTTCCGTTTTCAATTATGACGTCATTGTTTAATCATTCTCACCTGTCCTTGTCTGATTAGCCTGTGTATTTAAGTTTGGTTGAGTTCACCGTTTGGTTGTTGGTTATTGAAAGTCACTCCGTGTCATTTAACGTCTTTTTAGTTGTGTCTGCGTGTGGATTCCCTGCTGTTCCTGTTCGTTTCTGTTCCTGTGTTTGGATTATTATAATAAACTCTATGTTCCTGATCTCTTCGTCCCAACTCCACATTCCCGCACATGACACTTATGACATCTATATTGTCTGCATACTGATTTGCCACAGCAATCATATGTGTATGCGTGTAAAAGGCATTACCTGTTTTGCTCTTTCCTGAAGTACTCCTCCAGTTCATCTACTTGATGATCTCTGCATATAAACAATATCAGAGATGACAAGAAAAAGTTTTAGCAATATGGAATTTAGCAAATTCATCCTACAATTTCTTTTTTTTTTTTTATGTTTGTTACGTGTTCATTACCCACCGACGTTCTAAATCATTGATACATTGGTAGCAGAAGTCTTGGCTGCATTTATTTAGCTGAAAATAACAATACAATATAATATAGGAGTATATATATCTGATCTTCACACACATTGCCTCATTCATGAAACACAATTTTTGTGTAAATGGTTCATAAAGCCTTTTTTGACTTTAACTTCTGAATTCATGAAAAAAAAATTCATATTTTCTAAATGTTAGTTGGTATGAAAGTGTACACCTGCTCCCTACCACATGTAAATGGTGCAGAAAATGTTCTGTTCTTTTTGGCAATCTGATGACACTGAATTTTGATGCACCGCCATAATAACTACAAGTTCATTTGCCCTGTTGCTCTTTTTTTTTTTTTTTTCCCCGAAGTTGAGTTGATAACTGTAAAACAGCTTTCGTCACTGTCACTATTTACTCAGCTGTAAACAGAGGAGGGGCAGAACAAATACCAACCAACCATACTACTCAAACAATGACTGCCTAAAACAAAGGACTTTTCTCACATTTCCGGGTTTCTCATAGTGAAAGTTGTCATAGTTGGGTAAAATCTGAGAGAAATGAATGGGAGAGTACCACAAATATATTTTTTGCATTCCCATTTGCTTAAATACCAAAAGAAAACTACCAATAGTGTTTTCACAACTTTCAATCAAAGGAAAAACATTTTGAGAGAGACTGATATCGGTGGTCAGAAGGGACAACGTCAAATTGACTGTCCCTCGTGCATAGCGTTAAGTAGTTTTTTTGTAAGTTGATGAAAAGGCGATGTAATACAAAGTATAGTTATAAATGTACATAGATATTTTTAAAAATCAAAATCTAAAAAGAAATTAGGATTTATGATGATGATGACCGTTAAAACGTGCCAACACAGCCTTGTGAAAAGAGACTATATTACTGGTTACTGCTTTTTTATATTTAGTAAAATTCTTAAAACTAAGTCCAAATAGCAATGGATTCTATTTACACAATGTAAAAAGAGCAGTAGGGCTCATTTTCTTCACAATAAGTGTTTTATTTAAATTGTTTATTAAAAGTATTAAATTGATGATACCTTATTGTGACAATAAAGTCCTCCCTACACCTACCCCTAAACCTACCCGATAATGCACTGTAATTTCCACTTTGATTATTTTCTACATTTTTATTGAAAATAAATGCCTTCTGATGTGATATGTAAATCCACAAAAGGTGGATTTAAACTCAATTCATCAAAAGGTCAGTGGAACGCAGTTTACTACCTATGCCATTGGAGCTGTTGTTTTGCAGCTGTCTTTTGTCATGTTGTCCAGCCCAAGCAAACGTTGATGGGCAGAGTTAGTGTAAATAGCCTCTGGCAAGAAGGCCAACTTACTGTAAATAGACACTCCATTTATATAATACAGGCTCAAAATTAACATAAATACAAATTTAAGTTTCAAAATTAATTGACAAGAAAAGTTATAAAATACTTTTTTTTGTTGTTGTTTTTTTTTAAATAAATATCATGACAACAAGTTATAAAGTCCACAATTAATGCAGAGTCCGAGAAAAAAGTAAAAAGTATTGATACCTTACCTTATTTTGATGTTAATTTTCCTTTCCTTGGTTTTTGTTTTTTTAAATGTATGTGGAAAAGAGAGAATTATACATTTAAAAAAATTATAATAAATAACGGAATTGATAGAATATTGATTGAATACTTTTTATAGATATCTTAATTGTGTCTTAGGCCAAATGAATGTTATGTTCTGTAACATAGCTTGAGGTCAATGTTTTAAAATGAATATTGACTTGTCTATTTATATTCCCATAGTGTCTACTCCCCTTTTGTCAGTGGGCGTATAAACTAGTTCAAAGAGTATAAAAGACAGAGCAATGAAGGAACAGACACACACAATATCTTAAACACTGAAAAGTCCAATCGCATTATGGCAAATTCACTTCTTTACATTGCTATAGATTTTGGCACATCATACAGTGGATATGCCTTTAGTTTTTCTAAAGCAGTGAATGATACTGTTAGGGTGTCTTTGTGGACTACAGAAAGCGGTGAAAAAACCTCAAAAACCCCCACTTGCATTTTGTTTGATGAAAATAAGAAGTTTCTGAAATTTGGTTATGAAGCCATGACGTCATACACACGCTCAACTACAAAAATGCAGGCAAAAAAACAGTATCTATTTGAACACTTCAAAATGGAGCTCTATGATAAGGTAAGTTCTTAGTTTTTCATTTACCTTCATTAATGATTTTGTAAATAAAAGTGATATGATTAGTGTCACAGACAGCTGTTTAACCATTTTTGTTTTTGTTTATGTATATTTTCTTTATTGCATGTCTGCAAAGGAAATCAACAGGAATATGATGATAACTGCAAAAAATAGAAAACAGATGAAAGCAATGACTGTTTTTTCGGAGAGTCTGCGATACCTAAAGGAACATGCACTCCAAAGGATTGAAAAAAACACATCAGAAAAGAAGTTCATTGCATCTGATATTTCATGGATTTTGACTGTTCCTGCTATCTGGCATGCTGCAGCTAAACAGTTCATGAGAGAAGCAGCTATTGAGGTGAGCTCATTATTCATAATTATACAACAGTTAGTTTTGTTCCTTAAATCTGATTGGATGAGAGACATTCTAAGAACCTGTGAAATCATTAAAAAAAAGAATAGGTATAATGAAAAATGCATTTCATTTATAATTAGTACTGTCATAATTAAGCTCTTTCACATAACAGATGTTTACATATTCATGATAGTGAGTCCCTGGGTTGTTCTCAGCAGTGAATTTGCGAACTGTTCTTTCTCCAATATTTCATACTCTTTCATTTTTCAGCATCTTATGCACATTTTAGTTTTTCTGCCCAGTAACTGATGTTGGTCCAGTTATTTAACACTAAGGAAAAATATAGCTGCAAGCAACAATTAAGGGGCCAAGCACAACAGAGGCAAAATGAGGAGCTAAGCACTGCATAGAGTGTCAGACCAACTGTAGCAATGAGTAATTAAAGCCATTTTAGGATGATTTTAAGCAAAATGGCTGAAAAATCATAAATGCAAATAGTAATATGATTTAATGGCTTATCACTTTTGACCAATAGGTGACGCTGTTATCAAATCAATGTGATGTGTTCTGTGTGAGGTGACAATGGCACATCTTGTAGCATACACACACACACACACACACACCACACACACACACAAGTTTGGTGTCAATGTCAAAGCTTTGCAGAGATACAGCTTTTGACATTATCTGGCATCATGCATCAACAAAAACAATATCCATAACTTTTTGTCAACACAGTCTGAAGATGATCAGACTCAATTTTCAGGGAAAATCAGACGAATGGTCTAGGGCGAGTTCGAAAAAATATGCTTTCAACATGAATCAAAATGGCGGACAGGAAGTTCGGCAGACTTTGGCAAAATTGATATCTATGTTCTCGGCATGACCCAAGGAATATTTGGAGATCAGTTTAAGTACAATAGGCTAAAGCATTCAAAAATTATTAGAATTTTTAGAAATTTCATTATAAATGGTTAATGAATGGTATATTACTTTTGACCAGTTGGTGAATTGAATGCCCCCTCTATTACTCTGACGAAAAGTCCCTCTGAACATGTCCCAAGGAAGGAAGAAAAAAGTATATGTTAGAACTTTGTACCTGTGGATCAGGTAGAAACCGTAATTATCTGTGTGGTGTGTGGGTCTGTGTGGTGTGTGTGTGTGTGTGTGTGTACTGGTATTTCCTACATTATGGGGTCCAAATGTCCCCACAAGTAGAGTAATACCAGGAAATTTTTAAGGAAATTTGTAAGGAAATTTATTTGGTCCCTATGAGGAAAAAAGTCATACAGAAGTTTTTTGAAAATTTAAGATAACTGTAGTTTTGTGTGAGAAGTAGGTTTAGTTGGATAGTTAGGGTAAGATACCATTAAGATACAATATAGAAAATGCAGTTTGTACATTTGGAAAACATTACACCTATGGCATGAACCCATAATGATAGGAATACCAGTGTGTGAGTGTCTGTGTATGTGTGTGTGTGTGTGTGTGTGTGTGTGAGAGAGAGAGAGATAACAAAATATATATTCTCTAAAACTAACAATTTTAAAATACAACGCTAAACATATTTTGTAGCCTAACGAAGGGATAGTATAACAAATGAGATCTTATAATAATAGGTGTAAGAACAGCTTACTTTAATGTGAAAATTGGTCTTATATCTGTCATGCTGGCGTTGTGTGGAGAGAAAGACGAGGTGGAACGAGGAGGTCCAATGCATAGACTTTATTAAAATAATCCACAGAGAGACAGGAACGGACCGGAAACAGCAGGGAATAGCAACCACAATGTAAACTCAAGGAATAGACAATACAATCACTGACAAACTTGACATACACAACCAAACTTTAAATACACCGACACAACCAATCAGGGGGAGACAGGTGAACTATGACACAGTGACGTAAAAACAAACGGAAACGGAAGGTCCAAATATGGGCATACACAAGGGAAAACACACACAATAGTTCACAGGGGTCTGACAATATCCTATAAATTGTTATATACAGAACCATTTATCTGATGTTGTGGTTGTAAATTGTGACAATATGTTTCTTGTATTAGGCAGTATGTTGACATTCTGTTGTTCAGTGGTGTGATGTCCACCCTGGTATGTCCTGTCCACCCTGTTTTCCCCCTGTGCACCCTGTTACCTCAGTAGTTTTTTTTTTTAATTAATAAAATAAGTTCAACAAAATGTTATTCACATATTTGTGGTTACTGCCAATATTGCATATTACTGCCAGTACACCTCCGACCCCTCTACCTGTTACCTTCAGACGAAACCTACGCTCCCTTTCACCCTCCCATCTTTCCTCTGTAGTGTCCTCCTCTCTTCCCTCTACAACCCTTTTCTCATCTCTAGAGGTTAATGCAGCTACTAACACCTTGTGCTCTACTTAAACTTCTTGCCTAGACGCTATATGTCCTCTCTCTTCCAGGCCAGCACGGGCCACCTCTCCTAACCCCTGGCTATCCGATGTTCTCCGCGAACATCGGTCCAAACTTAGGGCAGCAGAGAGGAAATGGCGCAAATCTCAAAATCCATCTGACTTGAGTATGTATCAGTCTTTGCTTTCATCCTTCTCTGCTCAAGGTATCCAAACCACATCATCTGGCCACTGGGGTTCCTCAGGGATCAGTTCTTGGACCCCTCCTCTTCTCCATTTACACTACATCACTGGGGCCCATCATACAGGCACATGGCTTCTCTTACCACTACTATGCTGATGACACGCAGCTCTATCTTTCATTTCAACCAGATGATCCAACAGTAGCTGCACGGATCTCAGGCTGCTTGGCGGACATCTCGGAGTGGATGAAAGAACATCACCTACAGCTCAACTTGGCAAAAACTGAGCTCCTGTAACGAGGGACGCTGAGGCGGAGGTTGAAACCATATGCGGAAGTTTAATAACACAAAGCAGAGTACACTAAAGCAGGCAGAGGGTCAACACCGGAAAGCAGTCCAATAACATACAACACAAACGTGGTCCAAGCAGCAGAGAGTTTATACAGGCAGTGGGTCAAATACCAAGTAATCAGTCCAATCCAGCAAACGTAACAACAGGGGTAATCCAGAGAGCGATAGTCATGAGGCATATATGGGGTCAAACCTTGAAAGCAGTCCACACCGGCAAACAATCCAAACAAGGGTGATCCGTAAACTCAGTAATCCAGAGACAAAGCAAAACAGCAACAGGTAATCCAACAGAGTAATATACAACGCTCGGTAAGGCAGGTTAACTGGCAATACTTCGCAAATGTGTGAGCACATGGTGAGTCCTTAAATACTGCCAAACAGGAAGTAGCAGTAGAAGCAGCAGAGGGAGCATGCAGGCAGTCCTGGGGTGAGGGCTCCCTCTGCTGGCTTGGCGTTACAGAATCCCCCCCCCTAGGAGCGACTCCTGGCGCTCAAAACAACAACAGTCCAGGTGGGTGGGGGAACAGAGGCAAAACAGGGGGTGGGACGGAGGGCCAGGTCCATGTAGAGCAGGATGGCCTGGATCGTGGAGCAGGGACAGACAGTGAAGCACTGGAGGACCTGGACCATGGAGCAGTGGCAGACAGTGAAGTACTGGAGGGCCAGGGCTGTGGAGCAATGGCAGAGTAGGGAACCATGGTGGGGGCAGGCAGAGCAGGTAGAGCTGGGAGCCATGGCGATGCAGGCGAGCAGACAGAACAGAGACTGGCAGGCAGGCAGAGCAGGCAGAGCAGGGAGCAGGGCAAGCAGACAGAGCACCATGGCGAGAGGTGAGCTGAGCAGGAAGCCATGGCCTAACAGGAGCCATTGCATGTACATGAATGATTTCTTTGGCCTTCTTGATTGACATGGCGAGACAGAGAGTTCATAATAGGCCTTCTTGGCTATGACATGACATGACAGAGAGTTCATAGCCTTCTTGGCTATGACAGGCAGAGAGTGGCCTTTGACTGTGACATGGCGGGCAGAGAGTTCATCAGAACCTTGTGACATGGGGGCAGAGAGTTCATGATAGGGCGCGCCCCCATGGGAGGATCTACAGCTTGCGCGACACCTCTGAGGGCATGAAGCAGAATCCTTTGACAGAAGAGGAGTCTTCTGCACACTTTTGCAAGAGTGACAGACCTCTGGACTCGTGGACAGGCGAGTGAGTTCATTAATGGGCGCCACACCTCCTTAGGAGGTTCTACACGCATGCTGACACCTCAGTATAGAGCAAACTCTTGGACAAGGCTTCTGGTATAGACTCGTGGACAGACAAGGCTTCTTGAGCAGACTTCGTGGACAGATGAAGCAAGACTGCGGGAGGTAGGCTTCTAAGTCATGACAGCCGAAGCTTCTGGAGCGGTTTCGTGAACAGGCGAGGCCTCGGGCAGACTTCGTGGACGGCGAGGCCTCGGGAGCGAACTTCGTGGACAGAAGAGCCTCTGGAGCACAGTATGCAGCCCACACACACTGAAGATGGCTACGGCCATTACAGGCAACACAGTAGCTAGTGGGGTGTCTGTTGACCTTATGAGTGCTGATGCTATGAGCTGTGTGGCTTGGGGCGTGGGCTCGTGGCTGCTCGTGGCTTGGGGCGTGGGCTCTGCGTGGCTTGGGGCTCTGTGGGGCGTGGGCTCTGCGTGGCTTGGGTCAGTAGATCGTGAGGGTGGATTGAGAAGGTTAGAAGGGACCTGATGAGGGTTTGGTAGGACAATGCTTTGCCTTGACTCAGGGCCTGCCTGGCGGACTTGACTCAGGGGAGGCCTGCGTGACTTGGACTGAGTCGGGGAAGAACGGCGGTGACTTGACCACTTGTGCAGTCCAGCTGTGACTTGACTTGCTTGTGAAGGTCAACTGTGACTTGACTTAGCTCAGGGCTGGTCGGACTCAGGAAAACAACACGGCTTGACCGTGGGGAAACAGCTGTGACTTGGCTTGACTCGTGGAAACAGCTGTGACTTGAGAAAAACGACTCGTGGGGCACAGCTGTGACTTGGCGGCCATCTTGGGATAGTTCTGGAATGGCAGCCATCTTGTGAACAGGTTTGGGGATGGCTGACCATCTGTGGACAGAGTTTGGGGATGGCGCCATCTTGTGGACAGGTTTGGGATGCGGCCATGACGGTGCAGACTCTGGGCATGGCGGCAGGCGGGCGGAGCAGGCCCTGGGCAGCATGCGTGAGCGGGCCCTGCGCAGGCCTGCACCAGCCAGGTGGAAACCTGTGGCGCCTGCAGCTCAGGGCCTACTCCACCGTGAACAGGCTTTGGGCTTGGTGGATATGGCTTGAACAGGCTGTGGTGTGGTGGTTACTGCGGGATTGCGGGGTCCCTCGTCCGCAATCCCAACAGTGCATGGTGAACCGCTTAAGAGCAGGGCATGATCGATATATTCCTCCAGTGACCAACAAATTTTCCCCCCTGGCAGACTTGAACTAAGGGGCTCGTTCAATCCAAAATGAAAAAAGTCCTTTAGAGCCACATCATTAAAATCTACTAAATGACACAGTCCACAAAAATCCTCAACATAATCCTCTATGGCCCGGTCGCCTTGACGAAGGCAGATGAGACGAGATACTACTGGGTTCATGATTTTGGTTGTGTATGTCGTAACTTCCGCTGGATTCAGGGGAGGCGAAGTATTCTGTAACGAGGGACGCTGAGGCGGAGGTTGAAACCATATACGGAAGTTTATTAACACAAAGCAGAGTACACTAAAGCAGGCAGAGGGTCAACACCGGAAAGCAGTCCAATAACATACAACACAAACGTGGTCCAAGCAGCAGAGAGTTTATACAGGCAGTGGGTCAAATACCAAGTAATCAGTCCAATCCAGCAAACGTAACAACAGGGGTAATCCAGAGAGCGATAGTCATGAGGCATATATGGGGTCAAACCTTGAAAGCAGTCCACACCGGCAAACAATCCAAACAAGGGTGATCCGTAAACTCAGTAATCCAGAGACAAAGCAAAACAGCAACAGGTAATCCAACAGAGTAATATACAACGCTCAGTAAGGCAGGTTACACTGGCAATACTTCGCAAAGGTGTGAGCACATGGTGAGTCCTTAAATACTGCCAAACAGGAAGTAGCAGTAGAAGCAGCAGAGGGAGCATGCAGGCAGTCCTGGGGTGAGGGCTCCCTCTGCTGGCTTGGCGTTACAGCTCCTTATTTTCCCTGCCACTCCGACTCTACAGCATGATTTCACCATCAGTTTAGGTACTTTAACAATTACCCCATTTGTGGGATTAATAAAGTTAAAGTCAAGTCAAGTCAAGTCAAGTTCTGCCAGAAATCTTTATCCTTCATGACCAGCTGACTTTCAAAGACCACATTGCTAAAACTGCTCAATCTTGCAGGTTTGCCCTACACAACATTAGAAAGATCAGGCCCTTTCTAACTGAGCAGGCCACACAACTTCTTGTCCAGGCCCTGGTCATCTCCAGGCTGGACTACTGCAATGCTCTTCTAGCTGGTCTTCCCTCATGCACAATCAAACCTCTACAAATGATTCAGAATGCAGCAGCACGACTGGTCTTCAACGAGCCCAAAAGGGCCCATGTCACACCTCTCTTTATCACCCTGCACTGGCTCCCAATTGCAGCTCGCATCAAATTCAAGACACTGATGCTTGCATATAGAACAACCACAGGCTCGGCACCCGCCTACCTCCACTCACTGCTACCAATCTACACTCCCTCCAGAACTCTGAGATCCGCCAGTGAGCGACGCCTCATTGTACCATCACAAAGAGGCACAAAATCACTTTCCAGAACATTCTCTTACACCGTTCCTGGCTGGTGGAATGATCTTCCCACCGCTATCCGGAATGCCAATTCCCTAACAACTTTCAAACGACTGCTGAAAACCCATCTCTTTCGACACTACTTGACATAAAAAAAAAAAAAAAATTCTACTCTTTTCCCTTTCTAGCTTGTACTTATTTGAACAATGCCTGTTATATGGTAATCTGAGCACTTCGTAGGTCGTTTTGCCTCTTTAGGACAAATCGCTTGATGTATTCCCCACCTGTAAGTCGCTTTGGATAAAAGCGTCTGCTAAATGAATAAATGTAAATGTACTTGCAGTGGAATGAAATGGTAAAATGAAATAATTTCAAATGGGGCCAAAATTCCATTGAAATTTATTTTTATTCTAAAGTAAATGTGTTGAAATAACACTGTCTTAAAGGGGTCATCGGATGCCAATTTTCCACAAGTTATGATTCTTTAGGGTCTTAATGAAAAGTCTATAATATACTTTGGTGAAAAATTCTCAATGGTTGTGTAAAACAACACCCTTTTCACTTTGCCAAAATCAACTCTACAAAAATCATCTCATTCTGGTCGAGGCTGCTCGCAAATGAGCTCTGCTCGCCCCGCCCCTCTCTTCTCTCTGTGGATAGACGCGCCTGTTTACATTAGCCGTTAAACTTGATAACTAGCACTTTATTAGGAAAGGCGATCGCAAAGATTCATAAAAAAACCCTTGTACTCACTTCTGCTGTAAGTGAAGCTGGATCATGAATGATTCGCGTAAACATAGACAGATATATGTAGATTGGGAGGCACATTCCCTTCACAAACAAATGTAATCTACTGCATCTTCAGGGCTCAGATGTCAGGAGTAAATGATGACCACTATGTTCATTATTACATCCAGCAACACAACACCTCAATTGCTCAATCAGAGATATACTTGTCTAACTTACATCCCTGCTCTGGCATCGAAACAAAGAGGACGGACTCTGACAGCTGATCTGGGATAAAACGCTCATGTCAATCAACTACCGTGGGAGCGGCCTCTGTCCGTGTGACGCCACAACGACAGGCATTTGAGAACTGCTCGACTTGAAAAAGGGAATATTATTTTTACAGATTTATTAAAAACCACTGCATGGATTTTTATCATTATAGGGTAGGTTTGTACATGCACTGCCAACACACATTAATGCTTAAACAACATGTAAAAGTGAACTTAGCATCCAATGACCCCTTTAAAATACATACACTTTTTTTTTCAAGATAAAGCCCAATTATGAACACTTTTGTTAAAATACATTTGCAGGGTAAAGAGAGTGACATTTTACAATGTAAATATTACAGTAACTGTGCATTCAAGACAATTATTGAGATGAGAATGTCCTGTAACAGGGTGGACATTTGGCCCTTGCATGTGTGAAAAATTTTGTGAAAAAATATTAAAGAATAATATCCTGAGCTGGACCAATATATTTTTCATACAGTGTTGCAAGAATCTTTGGTAAATGTCAAAAGTGTCAACCGTGAACCCCTAGGAGCTTGAAGAAGGCTCTCCAGATGTGGGAGATTAACTGATGTCACCGGTTGGAGATTATATCTTCTGGGATGCCATTCCTGAAGACATTGTGAAACAGGCATTTAGCGGTTTCCATGGCCATTAGTAGGCCCTTCAGGGGGATCAGCTGACAGGCCTTGGAGAATCGATCTTCAGCAACTAGGATGATGCAGGTGTTGCCTTCCGAGTTAGGGAGATCTGCAACAAAGTCGACTCCTATGTGTGACCAGGGCCTCCATGGAACAAGCAATAGAACCAGTTTCCCAGAAGGGAGCTGCCTGGGGTATTGAAGATGGCACAGACTGAGCAGCTACTAGCATATCGAATAACATTCTGGGTCATACTAGGCCACCAGTACTGAGCCTGGAGGAGCGAGAGAGTGCGCTGGCTGCCTGGATGTCCAGAGCCAGGGGTCTCATGATGCGAGCCCAGAAGGGTTAAAGGAATATAGGTTTTCCCTTCCGTGCCTCCCAGCGGAGCAGGCTCTGTTTGTGTGGCAATGCGGATCTGTTTGTCCAGGTCCCACTGGATGGGACAGTCCATGACGGCTGGAGGGAGGATAGGATCTGGTTCTGAGGGAGCGTGAGAGTCTGCTTCCACATTCCGTTCACCGTGGCGATAGGTGATGGTGAAGTTAAAGGAGAAGTTTACTTCCAGAACAAAATTTTACAGATAATTTACTCTCCCCCTTGTTTGTCTTTCTTTCTTCAGTCGGTAAGAAATTATGTTTCTTGAGGAAAAAAATTCAGGAATTCTCTCATAAGAAACAGACTAATATTAGCGTAGATGCCATTCTTCTGACGATGCACTGAGTACATCGGGTGTTATGGGAAGTGTTCCCGGTTCCAGCTGACCTAAGTAGTGCAGTTGATTTGGATATTCTAGGTATTATCAAATTGCCAGAGTTTTGAGAACGCAGCGGGCGTGAGGGACTATAATGCGATAAGAGCTTGCTCAGGTACTGAGGAGCTAAACCATTCAGGGCTTTATAAGTAATTAGCAAGATTTTAAAATCTATACGATGTTTAATAGGGAGCCAGTGCAGTGTTGACAGAACCAGGCTAATATGATCATACTTTTTGGTTGTAGTAAGAACTCTAGCTGCTGCATTTTGGACCAGCTCGAGTTTGTTTATTAAGCGAGCAGAACAACCACCCAATAAAGCATTACAATAATCTAATCTTGAGGTCATAAACGCATGAATTAATGTTTCAGCATTTGACACTGAGAGCATATGTCGTAATTTAGATATATTTTTGAGATGGAACTAGAGATGTGGTTTTCAAAGGAAAGATTGCCATCAAATAGCACACCTAAGTTCCTAACTGATGATGAAGAATTGACAGAGCAGCCATCAAGTATTAGACAGTGTTTTAGGTTATTACACACTGAGGTTTTAGATCCAATAATTAACACCTCTGTTTTTTCAGAATTTAGCAGTAAGAAATTTCTTGTCATCCAATTTTTTAACTCAACTACACAATCAGTTTATCAAATTAGTATGTTTCACCGTGCTGCAAAGAAATATACAGCTGAGTATCATCAACATAACAGTGAAAGCAAACACCATATTTCCTGATGATATCACCCAAGGGTAACATGTAAAGCGTAAAAAGTAATGGCCCTAGCACTGAGCCTTGCTGTACTGCATACTGCACTTGTGATCGATATGATACCTCGTCATTTACTGCCACAAATTGATAGCTGTCAGATAAGTACGATTTGAACCATGCCAATGCACTACCACTAATGCCAACATAATTTTCAAGTCTGTTCAAGAGAATTGTATCGAATGCATCACTAAGATCCAGTAGCACTAACAGAGAGATACAACCATGATCGGATGATAAGAGCAGATCATTTGTAACTCTAATAAGAGCAGTCTCAGTACTATTGTATGGTCTAAAACCTGACTGGAAAACCTCACAGATATCATTTTTCTGTAGGAAGGAAGATAGTTGTGAGGATACAACCTTTTCTAATATCTTCGACAGAAATGGGAGATGTGAGATAGGTCTGTAATTAATTAATTTGTTGGGGTCAAGTTGTGGTTTTTTAATGAGAGGCTTAATAGCAGCCAGATTGAAGGTTTTGGGGACATATCCTAATGACAGTGATGAATTAATAATATTTAGCAGAGGATCTATGAGATCTGGCAGCAAGTCTTTTAGTAGCCTAGATGGAATAGGGTCTAGTATACAAGTTGTTGGTTTAGATGCTTTAACAAGTTTATACAATTCATCCTGACCTATAGTAGAGAATGAGTGGAATTGTTCCCCAGGAGATCTATAGAACACTATCTGATGTGAAACTGTAATTGACGGCTGCATGGTGACAATTTTGTCTCTAATAGTATCGATCTTGGAAGTAAAGTAGTTCATAAAGTCATTACTGCTATGCTGATGGGCATAGTCAGTGCCTGTTGGTTCTTTATTTTTTGTTAACTTAGCCACTGTATTGAATAAATACCTAGGGTTATGTTTGTTATCTTCTAAAAGAGTCAAAAAGTAATCAGATCTTGCCGATTTGAATGCTTTTCTATACGATGTGGTACATTCACGCCAAGCAGTACGAAAAACCTTTAATTTTGTTTTCCTCCAGCTGCGCTCGATTTTCTGGGCTGCTCTCTTTAGGGCGCGAGTGTGCTCGTTATACCACGGGGTCGGACTGTTTTCCTTAATCTTTCTTAGGTGCAGAGGTGCAACCGTATCTAGAGTCCTGGAAAAGAGAGAGTCAATAGTTTCTGTTACATCATCAAGTTTTTCTGAGCTATTGGACATGCTGAGGAATTCAGATAAGTCAGGAAGATTACTCAGAAAGCAATCTTTTGTAGTAGAAGTGATGGTTCTACCATACTTGTAATAAGGAGTTGAATTTACAGTTTTAGTTATCTGGAGTATACACGAGACTAGATAATGATCAGAGATATCATCACTTTGCTGCAGAATCTCAACGGCATTGACATCAATTCCATGTGACAGTATTAAGTCTAGAGTATGATTTCGACAATGAGTGGGACCTGACATGTGTTGTCTAACTCCAATAGAATTTAAAATGTCTGTAAATGCTGCTCCCAGTGCATCGATTTCATTATCGACATGGATGTTAAAGTCACCTACTATTAAGACCTTATCTGTAGCTAACACCAGCTCAGATATAAAATCAGTGAATTCTTTAAGAAAATCTGTATGGTGGCCTGTATACAGTAGCAAGTACAAACGTCATGGGGGATTTATCATCAACACTTGTTGCTCTGGATAATGTTACATGAAGCACCATTACTTCAAACGAGTTACACTTGAAGCCCGCTCTCTAAGAAACACTGAAAATGTTGCTATAAATTGTAGAAACACCTCCCCCTTTACCTTTTAGACGTGGCTCATGTTTATAACAGTACTCATGGGGGGTAGACTCGTTTAAGATAATGTAATCATCTGGTTTTAGCCAGGTTTCTGTCAAACATAGCACATCTAGGTTATGATCAATGATCATATCATTTACAAAAAGCACTTTTGTAGAGAGGAACCTGATATTCAAAAGGCCAAGTTTTATCATTTGTTTCTCTGTATTATGTACATTTTTTATTTGTTGAACATTGATTAGATTACTACTCTTAAGTTGGTTTGGATGTCTTTTGTATTGTCTAGCTCAGGGAACAGACACAGTCTCTATAGCATGATATCTAGGTGAAAGGGTCTCTATGTGCTGAGAATTAACTGATTTTGGTGACATGAGGCGGCTAGCAGATGGACGGATTATCCAGTCTGCTTCCTGACCTGGGCCCCAGTTAGTCAAGTGCAAACTCTAAGACTATATGCCATATTACTAGAGAGGAGCGGCACCACCCCTGGAGGGATAAAGACCATCTCTTTTCAACAGGTCAGGTCTGCCCCAAAAACTTGTCCAATTGTCTATGAAACCTATGTTATTCTGCAGGCACCACTTAGACATCCAGCCATTTAGTGACGACAGTCTGCTATGTATCTCATCACCACGATATGCAGGGAGGGGACCAGAGCAAATTACAGTGTCTGACATTGAACTTGCAAGTTCACACACCTCTTTAACATTATTTTTAGTGATCTCCGACTGGCGAAGTCGAACATCATTTGTGCCGACGTGAATAATGATCTTACTGAATTTACGTTTAGCATTAGCCAGCACTTTTAAATTTGCCAAGATGTCAGGTGCTCTGGCTCCCGGTAAACATTGGACTATGGTGGCTGGTGTCTCTATTTTCACGTTCTGTACAATAGAATCGGCAATAACTAGAGCACTTTGATCAGGTTTCTCAGTGGGTGCGTCATTGAGTGGGGAGAACCTGTTTGATGTTCTGATCGGAACAGAAGAGCGGTGTTTTGACCCGTGACTATGCCATCTCACAGTCACCCAGTTGCCCTGCTGCGAAGGTGAAGTTACCGGAATCAAACAATGTACGGGACTCCCTGAGCTAGTCGCATCCAAAGCCGTATCTGAGGCCCTCACATTCTTACTATCCTCGATTAAAGTTTGGATGCGTGTCTCTAGTTCTGAAATCTTCTCTGTCAGCCTAACTATTTCCCTGCATTTATCACATGTGAATCCCTCGCTGCCGACAGAGATTGATAAACTATGCATATGACAGGTGGTGCAGGTTACCAGAAAAGGAGAAGAAGCCATTACTCACCGTAGTTGTAGAATGATTTCAACTCACCACTGTTGTTTGATGAACTTGTGAAGAAAAAGCAGGGGGAGAAAGCAACAATGGTTGTAGAGGCAGACAAAAAAAGTAAAAGTGAATGGCAAGCTAACCGCTAACACACTGCAGGCACGCTGCACTTGCGGTTGTAGAATAAAAACGAGCTATCAACAAGAGCGAGGGAAAACAGGAAAGCGGTAGTAGATGTGAATAGAGGCGTGAGGGTGAATGCAAATGGCAGGCTAACCGGCAAATTTTCATGTGGTTTATATCATGTTGAGAAGACACTGTATCCTACTCTGTGAGAGTAAATTTGTTTTATATTCACTTCCAAAATATGAATCTACAAAGATTGTACTTTCTACCGATCGTATAAATACATAGTTGTGTATGTTGTGTTGTATAACAACCCTGCACATGTCTTGCTAACTTACGCTTCTGTAGTTCTGTTGTTCAGCTGTGGGCCCACTGTAGTCTAAAATTTTGTGATTAATGCAGTTTGATTGTCTGTCTCATTAGTTGGAGTAATGATAAAGGATGGTGCATAAAGCGGCTTCACACCGAATGCACAAAGCACTGTGCTATAAAACCCATTCATTTAAATTTCTCACGCCATGCAAGGACAGCTTGTTTCTGCGTCAACCAAAGCGCACACAGAGCGAAGTGCAGCGCTCTGTGTGCATTTTCGACACGCGCTGTATGCGATAGACCAATCATAAAGGGCTGCGCCATCTGACCGATCACAGAAGTGAGGGCTCACTGAAAGGAGGGGTTTAGAGGGACTGATTCTTCGAACTGCTTAGCACGAGTCGTTTTCTGAATCATTTAGAAATTAAAATTAAATCTATTCTTGGAGAAAATTAAAGTTTTTTTTTACCTTGCATACATGTAAACCTGTTTTAGCAGACACATAAAAATATATTATCAACCTTTATAATGGCATAATAGGAGCACTTTAAATTAATCATCATTTAAGTTTATTTATTTACCTGTATGTAAGCACAGTGCAGTATTATATTTTATTTTGGACAAAGCCCTTTTTTTCAACTCTTTAGTGTGATCATATGATCTGTGATCTGTGCTTTCAAAAATGTTTGCATGATGCTGCATCCATTCCAGTAGTTGTCAGTAAGAATTCCAATGAAGAATATCTTATCGGCCAGTAGGTTGCAGTCCAGATGAGGCTGCACAGTTGTGTATTTTTCACCCCATATGGACTCGAGACCTAAGAAAGAGAAGAATATACCGTATTTATACACAGCAATTATTTACTTATATGGCTACTTCCCATGTAATATATGTCCATTCAGATGATGTTATCACAAAATAAACCCTAACAGGGTGATCAGGACCCTAAAGCAATGTATAAAGAATGTAGATTATATGACTGGCTGAATGTATTATCCTTTATGTAGACACTTCCAAGGGTTAACATAAAAGAAAAATCATAGTCTCACACACACCAGTATATTATTTAATTAAACAGAAATTGGGTTGAACTTGTGGGAAAGAGATGGAGAAAGAATTGGATTGAGACAATTGTGACCAAAAAACATACAGCCTCTGAGTTCAGTCTGTAAGGGATAATTCATCCCAAAATGATAGTTTTTTCAGTTCTTATTCACCCTGGTGTTGTTCTTTTGTTCTTCTCTCTTTTGGACTACATGCTCATCCATATTATGGCAGTAAAAAGCGACCAGCTTTTGGGAAAAAAAAGCAAAAGTAACACATAATGCGCTGTGTATTTAAAGTTTTCTGAGCACATACTTTAGGGTTTGGTGAAAAACTCTGATGTGTCTTGATCAGTCTTTTACATACAATGGCATTCAATCATTTTCAAGCTCCGAACGTGACAGCAGACCTGCACAGACACTACATTTTCACACAGGGGTCGCTCTTGGGAGCCCAAACACCTCTGGCAGTTTTGAAAAAAGGCCAATGAAATTGGTTGGGCAGAATTTGCATAGCTGGCCATGGGTATAAGTAGGGCAGCGCATACTCTGCTCACTCGTTCTGTTCTGATGAGTCGAAGCGTCTCAACTCACTCAGAGGCGGTCCGGAGTCGTGGCATGGAGGACACGTCTCTGTTCCCTCCATCAGGGAACGAGGGTTACCATACGTAACCGAGACGTTCCCTATCTGTCGTACACTCTGCGTTGTGTCGGGAACACAACAGTCGTGTCGACCGTTTGGGGAGGTAAGCCACAACCAGAAGGACACGGAGGGAAAGGCATGTTTACAACACACAATCCCAACCACGGCAGCTCTTTTAGACAAATTACTCTTTCAGGAGGAAGATTGCTCTTCAAGATTGCCATCGAAGCACCCAGGGGAACTCTCACAACACTTATCTGTGTTTGAGAAGGGAGAGACCACTGCTTGCACCATGGATCCAACGACAAAGAGGTGAATGGTGCAGCTTCTCATGGAAAGACGCTGCATTTGGCTCCGAAAGAAAAGAACGAGTGAGCAGAGCATGCACTGCCCTACTTATACCCGGATGCCAGGGGTGTGGCCAGCTATGCAAATTCTCCACACCCAATTTCATTGTCCTTTTTTTCAAAACTGTCAGAGGTGTTTGGGCTCCCAAGAGCGACCCCTAGTGTCATACACTCGACACAACAGGAAGTGTACGACAGATAGGGAAATAATGGCTGATGGGGAACGTAGTCCGGGGTGTGGTGCAACAGTGTAATGTGAATGTCAATGGAGTGAGAAGGTGACATCTGGTGGTGAGCAGGCGGACCAGGAGCCCACCAGGGCACAGCAGGCGGCCCCCAGGGTGGTACAGACATCCATGGCATGGATTGGGACCTGGGAAAAATAGGGACAGGAGAGGCAGCCAGAGCAACAAATAGAGAGGCATGGGAAACAGTAGGTCTATTTGCAGTCTTTGTGTGGTCTGAACAGGTAGGCAGTTCAACGTCTATGTCCTTGGCTGAGACAGGTCGGGCAGAGAGTTCATTCATGGCCTTCATGGCCATGACAGGATGGGCAGAGAGCTCGCTGATGGCCTTCATGACTGTGACAGGACGGGTAGAGAGTTCATTCATGGCCTCCATGGCTGGAATGGGGCGAGGTGATGATTCACAGGCTGGGTCTGAGTCACTGGGCGCTACCACTGTGCAGGGAGCTCAAGCAGACATCCCCGTTTTGTGAGGTTCTGCAGCCTCAGCTGCCACCTCTGGGGAAACCCGCTGAGGATGCCGGAGCAAACGCCTGAAGGCGCTGACGTCAAAGGGATGCCTGCAGCCCACACTGACATCAGTGGTGGGTCCATCACACTGGCCATCATGCTAGGTCGAGACCTTGGATGGTCAGACGAGACGTGACGAGGCTCTGGGAGGTCAGACGGGGCTTGACTCTAGACGACCAGCTGAGACATGACTTGATTCTGGACGAACAGCTGTGCCATGACGAGACTCAGGAATAACAGGTGTAACTTGATTTGACTCGGGAACAACAGCTGTAACTTGACTTGACTTGGGAACAACAGCTGTAACTTGACTTGACACAGGAACAACAGCGTTGACTTTTTTTGATTTAGGAACACCTGTAACTTGACTTAGGAAGAGCAGCTTTGACTTGACTTGGCTCAGGAAACACAGCCTGTGACATTGCATGACACCGGGATGGCAGCAGTGACATGACGGAGTGTTGTTGTCGCCACCATTTTGTGAACGGGCTCCGCTGTCTCCGCCATTATGTGAATGTGCTCCGGTGCGGCCGCCATTTCACGAGCAGATTTACTGACCGGAGTAGCTACCGCAAAACCAGAAAGTCCCGGAGCTTGCTTCCAGTTTGCTTTCAGTTTGGCTTTAAATGAGCCTAATTCGTTTTGGCTTGTTCAGCAACTTAAATATTTCATTCTTGTTTTGTTTCGAAAACAGAAATAGTCTATAGGCTAGGTATTGTGTTTATTGTTTGTACATTATAACATTTCACTTTATTTACTGGCATTATTTATAAATGTAATAATTTTGTGCTTATCTGTGTTTAACCTAAACTACAAGTAATCTTAATGTAGACCTACATACTGGTAGCCTATCTAAATATGATTTTATCATTTTATGCTATATAGACCTACCTCATTACGCTTCCACTGGATGTACAATGAGCAGCAATAAATTACATTTTGGAATTTTATAATGCCTTGTCATACTTCTGTGGATATTTTGGTGAAAGTAACTCAAAAGTAACTCAAAAGTAGTGTAACACATTACAATTCAGAGACAGTAATATCTGTAATCTAACTTATTACTTTTATAAGACAGTAACTAGCAATATATTATGTATTACATTTTGTAAGTAACTTGCCCAACACTGATGGCCAAACATTTGGTGACATGGTTTATTTCTTTGTCTCTCATTTTGCCATGTCTTCAGATCACCTCAAGTAGCATGGGGAAATGATACTGGATTTAATATTTAAAAAAAGATGGTGGACTTCCTCTAAATGATTTTAAAACGTAAGACTTGAAGATTTGAAGTCTACAATAAGATTTTGCTCCTACTGTTGATGAAATTTTGGTAGGCTACTTTGAGATGGATAGCCTGATTATTACATAATTCAGATGAGCTGTTATTTTTATTGTCTATCAAAAAGTGTATATTTTGGACTTCCAGGTAGCCCTATGGCCGAGATGAACGTGTAGTCGAGAGCTCCATCTCAGGTCTTAATTTCTGCCTTAATCTGACCTATTTTACTGCTTAATTCAAACGATAATGGCATTTGAGAACAAGAAGTCACACAATGGTGTGGGCACACAATTGAATCTAAAATCCTATGCTACTAGGCTTAAAAATGATCAGACTCCTGCCAAAGATCCATCTGAAGACCAAGCAGACCCGGCTGTGGTACTGGCGCTAAAGCAGCAAGAGACATCGATGCACGAAAGATAAAGCAAGTGGTAAAGGAAACTGCAGGAAGTTTTGTCAGGTGAAGTTAAGCAGATGAAGGAGATGATCAAGACATCGATTTCAGCTTTTGAGCAGCTTATAAAGGATGTAAAAGTGCAAGCCGAAGTTTATGACACTTTAAAGAAGCAACAAAATGCCACAGAAGGAGTTGGCTGATGACGGCGGAGAAGTGAGTCAATTATGAGAAAGAATAATAAGCCAAGAGGACAGAGCAAGACGTCTTAATTTACACCTCGTGAATTTACCGGAAGGTGCTGAAGGCTCTGACCCAATTGTGTTTTTGCAAGAAAATTACAGCAAATGGTTTCCTGCACTTGCAGGCCGATAAATTTAAATTCAGAGGGCACTTCGGATTTATGGATGCTGGTGGACATCCGTGCACATTGATCTTTTGCTTAATGAGGTATGGGGATCAAGTGAAAATTCTTCAAGCCAGGGTACTGAAATCTCCACCATTCTATGCCAAATCAAACTTGTACAATTTCACGGATTACAGTCCCGAGTCAACTTCTTGACGGAAGGCCTTTGACACGGTCAAGATAAAGCTTTATGCAAAAGGCTTTTATCCTTTCTTGGCTTATCGTGCCATCTTAAAGGTGAGAGTGGATAGGGGTGAAACTCTTGAATTTCACTCGCCTTCGGATGCCAAAATCTTTCTCGCCGGCAAGCAGAATGCTGACAGGGAAGACTGGGAATGCAGCAACAGCTTTGACGTTCTTGCCAACATGAAGAGTGATCATGCACTGTAAAAATCCATGTTACAAGCTTTGGACTAACACAAATCTATACATGAAACTTGCATGGATTATCTCTTGATATAAGCAGTTTGATGTAGTGATCTGAGTTAGAGGGGTTTCGGATGGTTGCGTTGGTGTCAAGAAGCTCCCCGAAGAACTATTGTTGTGAGTTTGACCACAGACAGAGACAGGCAAGCTATGCCTCCTCAGTTGTTAAAGGTTAAAAGTGTTCATTGTAAATTTCACAGAGTTCCCGGTTGGGAGTTAATATGTTCGTCAGAGTCATTTTTCTTTTGCCTTTTAAATTTAAATGTGTCTTTTTGGTCTTATCTTATGCAATATTATGTTAACTCTGGGGTCGAAAAACATGTCAGCGCGGTTTGTGGCAGATTTTCTGATAACGGCTAAAAGAATTTCAATTACTCTGTCATTTTTGATCGTACGGATAAGAGCAATACATCAATTGAAGCTGTAAAGGGTCTACTTTTATTTGTATACACTCATAATAACAACAACAACACTGTGGAAATAAACACTCTGTGGAAATAAAGAAAACAAACAGGGTGTGCAGTCTGCTGCGTTGTTCTCTGTGATCATCAAGAAATGCGTCATTAAAATGAACTGAAACTCAGCGAATACTCCACACAGAGACATGAGAGATATATCTATAGAAAGCTTGATATGTCTGTTTTTAAACTAAGTCTTAATGAAAACAAAAATCCTGTGTTAAAGTAATCTGTATGAAACCAATGCCATGTCCAGGCTTTCTCGTCAAGACCTCATTATTTTTAATTTGATCACGCCCACAAGCTACTTTCAGTTTTGATATTATAAATATTATAATCATCCACGTAAGGTGCATGCGGCGTACCTCCCACATCATAATAATCAAAGGAGCAACACTTGTCTTCATTGTTCATCTTGGCTACTTGCATCTTGTTTCTGGAAGAAGTCGTGCTGTGAGGAGTAAGACTTATATTTCCCTCAAAAGAAGAATGGGATGTGATGCGCTGCGAGATCCACTAAAGGAGTAAGTCTTTCTTTTGTTAGCCTACTTACATTAGTTGTTGTGTTACTGTGACATAACTTGTATACATTATAGTAGTTCCTGACTACATGTATAATCAAGTGAAACCTTATGAAGTATGTTTAATTTCACTGCATCGAAATGTTAAAATAAATATGACGAAATATAAAAGTAATATTGTTTACACTGTAACACTGAATGATAGTCTGAGAATGTTTAGACAAAACTACTCTCATATATACTTTGTTCATGAATGTTTATGACATGTTTAACAATAGTAAAGTTTCCCAGACATAAAATGTTTTGTATCATATAATATATACAAAGCATGCTTGTGTTTATGACTATAAAATCATTTATTTATTTATCGTATAACAACAGGATATGAAAGTAATATGAGTTTATTACTAATACTCTGTTCGTGAATAGATGTTTAATGTGCTAAATAATAATTAGTTTCTCAGATATAAAACTGTCCATTTTTTACAATAGTACAAAGAATACATGTCTATGATTACAAAATCATAATATATGTATATATTACAGATGCCCCTGATAATAACATGCTCACGTTTTTTTTGTTGTTGTTGTTTTTTAGTGATCTGATACCTGCACCACAGATAAATGCTACATGAATTCCACATGAAGAGTGCTGTACCAACATCAGATGTTCAACTACACTGATATTTTATGGTAAAACAAGTTCCTGGACTACTGATGGTGAGGTTTTTTTTCTTGAATCCATGGAAAGAAGCAGCAATTACTTAAATATCAGGTATAATTTACTTGTTTCACTTGCTGAACAGAATTCAGAAAACAGTTTTCAGGAATGACAAAGTTTGTTCACGTCTCTGTACATCTAACATCAGTGTGGTCAATAATGTGCCTTTGACCTTCATTATGTATGTTTTGATTATATTGTGCTGTAAATAAAATGCAAATAATCTAAAACTCCATTCTTTGAATCTTCTCACATTGTTTCTACCTGACAGTCACAGTCTCATTGATGGGCCATTAGAGGAGGGCCTTTTGTCTCTCAGGTGTGAATCACTAAATATTCATGGTCATTGTCACTCGCATATTCCCTTTCAATCACAAAACATGAAAATTTAAATCAATATAATGTTTTCTGTAAACAGTGAATGAGATGATTTTCACATCATCTTGTAGAAAAAACACACACCCAGTTCTCAAAAGTCTTGTGAACAGATGTTTTTAAAGCGTTTCATGGCCTTATTTCAGTGACTTAAAAATATTAGTTTTTCACTAACCACACATAAACGTTGTTTTCTCAAAAACACAAACATGTACATGTTATTGTAGCCCAGTTTGTGTTAATTACCATGTAATCAGACTTCAGCCATTAATATGTTTTTAAGATACTGAAAAAAGAACATATTTCAGGGCATGTCAAAACTTCTCCAGGGTGCCAAAAAACCCTCAGACCCCAGAGGGTTAATGAGCAAATGTATTCATTAATTTCTCCATTACAAGAACTGGTAGAGCATTGCAGGACGTAGTGTTGATGTCATGGAATGTCCAAGGCCTGAATTTGAAAGTAAAACAAGCAAAATGTTTACATTATCTTAAGCAGAATAATGTAACCATAGCATTAATACAAGAAACACATCTAAGACAGAATGATATTCATCTCTTTCAAAACAGACACTACGGATCTGTTCCATATTCCTCTGCAAATAACAAAACAAAAGAAGTACTAATTTTATTTAGTAGGAGATATTGAACATGGGTCTGATAATGTTGGTCGTATGGATTATGTATGTGCGGTTATTAATAATAAGTCTTGTATAATATGTATTTATGCTCCAAATGTCCATAATCCTAACTTCTCATCGGTTTTAACAAAAGCATTACTAGATTTTAAAGATTATTATTTAATAATTGGAGGTGATTTCAATGAAGCCTTACTCGTTTATTAGTAGTATTCAAACACCTCAGGAAAATTTTATTCCACGTTATACACCTCAAAAACAGATACAAATGATTGTACAATTATATAATTTTTAAGAAATCTAAACTTTCCCTTCCCTTTATCTCCAGAAGAAGCTGGGCCTCTAGGTGCTCCTATTACATTAGAGCAGTTGACTAGAGCTCTAAAATCTATGAAATTGGGTAAGTCCCCTGGTTTGGGGTCAGGTAGTTATGGGATCAGGTTGGACCATTGATCCTAGATTCAATTAATTATGCCATTGGTCATGGGAGGTTTCATAGAGACCAATGTACATCTATAATTACTCTACTCCTGAAAAAAGACAAGCCTTCATATTGCCCCAAAAGCTATAGGCCTGTATCTTTGATATCTTCAGAATTCAAAGGTACTTGTAAATCAAATTGAAGCACTGATTGGAAAACTGATAAATGTTCACCAGACAGCTTTTATCAAATGCAGACAGGCCTCTAAATTTGTTTTTCGTGTTTTTACTATCCTTGGATGCTGAAAAAGCCTTCGACAGGCTTGAATGGAGTTATTTATGGGTGGTCCTTAATATATTTGGCTTTGATTCTAACTTTATACAGATGATAAAAACACTATACAGCTGCTCTCAGGCAGTGGTCTCATCAAGGCTGTCCTTTATCACCAATCTTATTTGCTCTTTCCCTAGAACCATTAGCACAGGCCATAAGACAAGACCCCATGCCCCAATAAAGATTAAGATTCAAATCATAAAATTTCACTTTACGCTGATGACATAATCCTTTATTTTTTCTGACATTACTAATTCACTTTCCCAGATTATGAACCTTTTTTCCAGATTTAGTTCCTTTTCATGATATAAAGTAAATTGGGAGAAGTCCCTATTAGTTCCATTAAATGACGCAGTAAAGAAGTCTCCACTCCCTGACAGTTTACCTTTTCAGTGGCATACTTTAAAATTCACTTACCTTCAGATTTGCAATGATGGCAATCATTGAAATTAACATCGCAAGGGAGGATTGCATTAGTAAAGATGAATGTACTTGGCCATTTAAATTTTCCATGTTGCCATTTTCTCCCCCTTAAGATTATTTCACAGACCTTCAGAGGATGACGTCTAAATTTATTTGGAATAGTAAAAAACCCTGCATTAAATTGGACACCCTGAAATGTCCTAAGTCAAGATTTCTCTTATTTATGGCAGTCTTGTCATGGAGAAATGTGGAAATCTTGGTATTACTTGTAACTGGGACAGAGAGCTTGGAGTGCATGATCATAGGTTTGATTGAAAATTTAAAATGGCAAAATATTTCAGTCTAAAAATCTAAAGTCTAAAGTCTAAAAATCCTGCCCACCAGTTGATAAACTATAATGTAATTAATAGAATATATTATACACCCCTGAAAGCTTTTGGAACTGACGATTCATCCGGAACCTTGTCTTTTTCTTCTTAATGATTACTCTTCAGTAACACTCACTTTAAAACAAAAACAAACTTTATTTTCAGGGTTAACATCTGCAAAGAAAATGATTATTAGTATAGATCATTAGTATTGTTCTTTTTCATGTATGTGTTTTTATTTTTCTATAGTAATTCTGTTTGTTTGTTATTTGTTATCAGTCATTCTGTCCACATTTAATTAAGCCAAAGGAAATTTGTTATTGTCATTACTGGTCACTTTGTTCACAAGAAAAGCATAATAAAGTATTAATCAAAAAAAAAAGTGTATATTTTTAAATGTGATTGTTGGTACATTTTTACCAGTATTTACCATACTTTCAAAACAAAAATTAAAATAGGAAAAATATGCAATGTGAAAATAATTTAAGAAAAAAAAATCTTAATAAAACACAAGATTTGGTCTTCAAGAAGGTGCATCTGGAAAAGGGGGTCGTCTTATATTCGGGTCAATATGGTATATTAGCAATTTAGACTATAAGACTATTAATAATTTATTATAAGACTACAATATATATAAACTAATAAAATTATTAATTTTTAAAAATAAATATTTTAATTGTTTTAACACACATTAATCTTAACTTTTTCTCTTGTCAGGCAGGTCTTGTGACAGAATCTGAGCCTGAGCGGCTCATCTTTGCCCTGGAGCCTGAGGCTGCATCTGTTCACTGTATGCAACTACCAAAAGATGGCTTCATATCTGAGGATTTTAGTACAGATAGACTGAAACAGAGTCCTGGAACTCAGTACATGGTTGTGGATTGTGGAGGTAAACACTTACCTAATAACATTTTTTTTTTTTTCGCAGATCAGAATGATATGGTTATGTAAATTACATACATTTAGCTTTTCCAAACTTAATCTTAAGATTTGCAAAGTTTTAAAGAGGTTATTTTCAGAGAAAATGGGAATAAAAATTCAAATCGTATTGTGTACATTTTGTGTTGTTTTGCAGGGTACCAGGGTTGAAATATTCCTGTCTATTCCTAGTCTGTCATTCTTTTTTAACACACCATCAAGTCTCCCAGTAGCTTTTAGTTGACCAAACTTGACCAGACTAAGACCAACTGTGTCACAATCTTTTACCAGGCTGTTAAAGGAAAAAGGGGCAAGAAACAATGGCCATATCCTAATAATATTCCATTGAGTCACATGTAGAAACAATAATTTCTTGCTTCCTTGCCCTAAAATGATATAAATATGAGAATTAGAGAACAGAATAGAACATATACACCAATGAAACAAAACATGACCACCTACCTAA
Source organism: Labeo catla (assembly GCA_012976165.1). Lineage (NCBI taxonomy): Eukaryota > Metazoa > Chordata > Actinopteri > Cypriniformes > Cyprinidae > Labeo > Labeo catla. The sequence continues at coordinate 70,269 of VONZ01001837.1, forward strand.
AATGCTGTTGCTCAATTTATGCTCAAATGGATTAAGCTCATGGATTCTGTAACATAATATAACACTGTGAGGATATGTGCATTTCTACCAGGACTCATTTAACTTACAACAATGACAAACTGTGGTTCACTGCAAAACTCAGACAGCTCCATCAGGCCAAAGAAGATGCTTACAGAAAGGGGGACAGAGTATTGTATGAACAGACCTAAAACACACTGACAAATGAAATCAGAGTGGCAAAGTGAAACTATACTGAAAAGCTGAGAAACCATTTTTCTGCCAACGAATCTGCATCAGTGTAGAAAGGACTGAAAGACATTGCCAACTACAAGACATCACCCCCCAGCACTGGGGAGAATCAACAATTGTTTGAATGCAATTTTGAACAATTTTAATGAGATTTATTGCAAGCTTGAAAAAAGTCTCACATCCCACACCCATTCTGACCTTCTTTTTATGGATCCATTAACACCTCCAGCAATGCACCTCTCCAACCCTCCTGCACTTCAGATCAGTGAAGATGTTGTGCATCAGGTCTTCAGGAAGCAGAAGAAATGAAAAACACAAGGCCCAGATTGTGTTACACCAGCCTGTCTGAAAACCCAAAATTACAGGGCCAAATAACTACAGACCTGTGGCTTTAACATCTGTAGTCATGAAGTCATTTGAAAGAATGGAGCTGGCCCATCTGAAGGACATCACTGGACACCCTGCAGTTTGCTTACCAAGCAACCAGGTCTGTGGATGATGCAGTTACATTGGACTGCAACATCTGGAGAAAACAGGGACTTCTGTGAGGATTCTATTTGTGGACTTCAGCTTGGCCTTTAGCACTCATCCCAAACCTCCTCCTGTCCAAATTAACTTAGCTTTCTGCACCCACCTCCATCTGTCAGTGGATCACCAGCTTCCTGAAAGAAAAGCAGCAGCTAGTAAAGCACCCATATGATCAGCACTGGCACCCCCCAGGGATGTGTTCTCTCCCCACTGCTCTTCTCTTTATACACCAACGACCACACCTCTAAAGAACCCTCTGTCAAGCTCCTAAAATTCATAGATGACACCACACTTACCAACCTCATCCAGGATAGTGACTAGTCTGCTTACAGACAGGAGGTTAAAGAGCTGGAACAACCTGGAGCTGAACACATGCAAAACAGTGGAGATGAGTGTGGACTTAAGAAGAAACCCTCCTGCACAACCCCCACTCACCATCATGGACAGCACTGTGGCTACAGTAGAGACATTCAATTCCCTGAACACCACCATCTCTCAGGACTTGAAGTGGGACAATAACATTGACTCTATTGTGAAAAAGGTCCAACAGAGGTTGTATTTCCTGCTGCTGAAACAGTTCTACTTTATATTCACTGAATCCATCCTCTGCACTTCTATAACTGTATGGTTCAGCTCAGATACCAAAACTGATCTCAAAAGACTACATCGGATAAGCCAGACTGCTGAGCAAATCACTGGTGTGACCCTCCCCACTCTCAAAGAACTTTACTCATCCAGAGTGAGCAAATGGGCTGGCAAAATCATTTTGGACCCCTCACACCCAGCACACTTCATCTTTGAACTGTTGCCGTCTGGTTGACGCTACAGAGCACTGAGCACCAAAACCGTTAACTTGACAATAAACATGTAAAATACAACACTATTTCTACATTTATGTTATTTCTACTTTTTTGTCCTAAAGAGGCAAAACATGCTCAAATTACCATATAACAGGCATTGTTCAAAAAAAAAGTCAAGTAGTGTCGAAAGAGATGCGTTTTCAGCAGTCGCTTGAAAGTTGTTAGGGAGTTGGCATTGCGGATAGTGGTGGGAAGATCATTCCACCAGCCAGGAACGGTGTAAGAGAATATTTTGGAAAGTGATTTTGTGCCTCTTTGTGATGGTACAATGAGGCGTCGCTCACTGGCGGATCTCAGAGTTCTGGACTGGAGTGTAGATTGGTAGCAGTGAGTGGAGGTAGGTGGGTGCCGAGCCTGTGGTTGTTCTATATGCAAGCATCAGTGTCTTGAATTTGATGCGAGCTGCAATTGGGAGCCAGTGCAGGGTGATAAAGAGAGGTGTGACATGGGCCCTTTTGGGCTCGTTGAAGACCAGTCGTGCTGCTGCATTCTGAATTATTTGTAGAGGTTTGATTGTGCATGCGGGAAGACCGGCTAGAAGAGCAATGCAGTAGTCCAGCCTGGAGATGACCAGGGCCTGGACAAGAAGTTGTGTGGCCTGCTCAGTTAGAAAGGGCCTGATCTTTCTAATGTTGTGTAGGGCAAACCTGCAAGATCGAGCAGTTTTAGCAATGTGGTCTTTGAAGGTCAGCTGGTCATCAAAGATAACACCAAGATTTCTGGCAGAGCTTGATGGGTTAATTGTTAAAGTACCTAAATTGATAGTGAAATCATGCTGTAGAGTCAGAGTGGCAGGGAAAATAAGGAGCTCAGTCTTAGCCAAGTTGAGCTGTAGATGATGTTCTTTCATCCATTCTGAGATGTCCGCCAAGCAGCCTGAGATCCGTGCAGCTACTGTTGGATCATCTGGTTGAAATGAAAGATAGAGCTGCGTGTCATCAGCATAGCAGTGGTAAGAGAAGCCATGTGCCTGTATGATGGGCCCCAGTGATGTAGTGTAAATGGAGAAGAGGAGGGGTCCAAGAACTGATCCCTGAGGAACCCCAGTGACCAGATGATGTGCTTTGGAAACCTCCCCTCCCCAGGCCACCCTGAAAGACCTACCTATGAGATAGGATTCAAACCAGCGAAGTGGAATCCCTGTGATACCCAGTGATGAGAGGGTGGACAGGAGGATCTGATGATTCACTGTGTCAAAAGCAGCAGAAAGATCCAGCAAAATGAGTACTGATGATCTGGAATCAGCTTTTGCAATCCGCAAGGCTTCAGTAACTGACAGTAGTGCAGTTTCAGTTGAGTGGCCACTCCTGAACCCTGACTGGTTTGCATCCAATGAACTGTTCTGCGTGAGAAACAGTGATACCTGGTTAAAAACGACTCATTCAAGTGTTTTTGCTATGAATGGAAGGAGAGAGATCGGTCTATAGTTATTTATAAGTGAAGTGTTTAATGTAGGTTTTTTGAGCAGTGGGGTTACCCGAGCCTGCTTGAATGCAGTGGGGAAAGTGCCTGTGAGGAGAGATGTGTTGATGATGTGTGTAAGTGCTGGTAAGAGTGTAGGAGAGATTGCTTGGAGGAGGTGAGAGGGGATAGGATCTAGTGGGCATGTTGTAGGATGGCTGGAGAGGAGAAGTGTGGATACTTCTGCCTCAGAGAGGGGACAGAAGGAGAAGAGTGGGGTGTTGTTGTGGATGTTGTTGTAGCTGGTGAGGTTACCGAGGACCAGGAACAGTCTGGTATGGCCCTCGAGAGATCTATCCCCCTGCTCCAGCAGGAGGAGGAGGTAGTATTCCAGACAGGAGAGGGGATCCATAGAAACAATGGAAACAAAAATACTATATGTAAAACGGAAAACAAACGGAGGGAAACAATGCAATAAAACAGTATTAGATTTGGTCTTCTGTCACGCTATGCTGCCAGAAGGAACAGTGGAGATATGGATATGTGAAACAGTCTTTAATAAATCCAAAACACAGGGTAAATCCACACCGGGAAGGGAAGATGACACACATACACAACATGTAGACCCGACAGAGGAACGCACAGACTAGAACATAAATACATGGGGTATTTGGAGAACACAGGTGCACAAAATTAATCGATTATTTTTTTTTATTATCTGCGTATTGTCTTGTCACTGTCATTCTGTTTGTACTGTGAAAACTTCTGTCACCAAAACAAACATACCTGGCAAAAAATCTCTTTCTGATTTAAGATCTGGGGAATTTGGAGGCCAGGGCAACACCTTGAACTTTATCATGTTCTTCAAGTAATTTCTGAACAAAGTGCGCAGTGTTATGGAAGATATTTTCTGGCAATTTTAAATAAATAAATTCATTTACAAAAATGAAAATGTAAACCAGGTTAACAATTTGATCATAGAAAACTATGCAAAACTTGTCAAAATTAAAAATGAAATAATTTAATTTTAATTTTCATTGTGTTAAGTCGCTGTCCCTAACAAATTTAAAAATAAAATAAAAATAAAAGGTTGGTGATTTGACATTTACTTTTCATATTGGCAGTCTTGCTTCAAGATTGCAGTGAAAATGAAAAGGCAAACATGAAAAAGAAAATGCAAGTACAGTTTTTACAAAGTTTTATTTATATTGTTAATGCTCACACTGTTCCCACAGTGGCTTCTTCCCACAACAGTTAAGAAAAAAAATATGATTCTGTAAATCATAATAATGAGAAGTTTTCTAATATTAATGACTTCTCATCTCAATAATGAAAAACTTTATCATCATAAATATGTACTGATCTTGTATCAAGGAGGAACTTTCTATATTACACCAATGAATGTGCCAAGCAGCGGAGCAGAACGGAGTACCATGCTAGTGACACCCACTGGCCGAACCCATGTAAATGAGAGAACACAGCACATTCTTCAAAACAGATGTTTTTGTTAAAGTCTTTGTAATCTACAAAGTGCAGTTTATAATATCATTAAATAGTATTAATGATAAATTATCAGCATGTCTTCCATACTTTTCCATGCATGAAAAAATGATCACTGCAGACAACATAAAATATGCCCATTACAAGCGAAGTTATTAACATCATTTTAGGAGGAGTACAGTCATCTAATCTTTCAATCAATATCCAGCATAAATACAGCCTTTTACCACTTCCGTTGTCAGTTCTTTTGGCATTTTGTCAGGGATCACCCCTGACAGTCTTGTCTGTTTTGTCTTTGTTTAATGTGTCTTTGTTTGTGTTGTGTTTAAGCACTTGGCTTTGTATTTGTTGTTGTCTGCCATGTGCTCCTCTTGTCCTGCCCCCTTGTTTCCTGTTTCCACGCCCCCTTGTTTAGCCCTTGTTTGTCTGAATGTCTTCACCTGTCTATCTCGTTTGGTCCTCGTTCGTATGAGTGTTCCCAGCTGTTCCTCATGTGTCTGTTTCCTTTATATTGTTCTCTCTTTCCCTCATGTTTTGCCAGTTCATTATTCTAACCTCTGTGTTTGTATCAGTCTTAGATAACTGCTAGTCAACCTTTTATATACTGTTAATACCGTACCAAGTTGTTTGTTAAATTCTGTCTTTTCTCCAGTCCAATCCCGTCCAGTCCTGTCCTGTCCTGTTCCGTCCAGCAGGTAGTGCCCCTGGTCTACCTCCATGCTAGATGTGTGCATGGTCTGTGATATCACTAGTGTGCAGTGGCTGTGTCTCAGGTTCCTGTCTGACCCTGCTGCTAATCTCCAGCTTCCAGCTTCGCAGCCCTCTCTGCTTTCTGGTGGATTGTCACCTGGCCTAGACTCTGAGATCGTTCTCGCCGCCTGCCTGTCTTCAAGTTCCTCCCTGCCTGTTATTTGGACTGTGTCACTCCCCTCCTCACCATCTCTCGTCTTGCCTGTTGTTTTGTAAATAAACCATCACTTAACATTCTGCATTTGAGTCCTCTCTTAGAAACCCTGACAGAAAGAACTGGCCAGAATTGGACTCAGCAGAATGAGCATCAGAATCCTGCCACCCATCAATGCTCAAGAAAGACTCGCTCGCCAGCGGAACCTTGCAGCACTTCGTCAACAGGGCTGGGACATCGGAGCATTCACCCAGTTTTTCTGGACGATGTCCAGAGGGCTTGATTATGATGACACTGCCCTCAAGGACATATTCAATGCCTGCTTGGATGACCCTGTACCTAAGTGGGAGATTTTAAACTACTGGGATTTCTCAAAGTATGTCGGTCATCGCATACAGTGGGGAATGCCGCTTCCAACTCACCACCAGCCAGCTTCCTCCACGTGTGGTTCCAGCGGGCTCGTTCCTTCCTGTCTTCCCTCGTTTACCCCCAGTTCCTCCCTCAAGTTGCAGCTATGCTTCCCGAGTCTGCACACTGTGATCCTGAGGTCATTTCTGTTCACAAGTCAGCTCCCGAGGTCACGTCTAATCACAAACCCACGCCACAGGTCTCGTCTGGGCACAAGACTGCCACCGAGGTCTCTTCTGCTCACAAGTCTGCCACTGAGAACCCGTCTGGTCTCAAGTCCTTCACCAAGCCAGTGTCAGAAGATGATCTTCCAGATCCAGTGAAGCCCATTCCAGTCACTCTGGAGCCAGTCAGACCCGCTCCAATCACTCCAGATCCAGTTAAGCCCATTCCAGTCACTCCGGAGCCTGCCAAGGACACTCTAGTCAAGTCCGCTCCGGTCATTCCAAAGCCTATCATTGTTGATCCAGTCATTTCCAAGATGGCTAAGTTGGCAGCTATTCAATCAGTTCCAGTCAACACTAAGCCAGAGTCAGCTTCTGCCACCTCTGAATCAGTCATCACTCAGTAGATGAAGTATGCACCAGGCATTTCTGAGTCTGCCAAGCCAACCTCTTGTTTTCCAGTATCTACTGAGTGCACTCCAGTCATTCAAGAATCTGTCAAGTCTAATTTCGTCTCTCAGTCTATAAGGTCTGTTCCCTACTTGTCACAATCAGCCGGGTCAATTCCTATCTCCGCTGAGATGACCATGCTCACAATCTCTCCACCTGTGTTGGCCGAGTCCGCTACAGATGCTACAGAAGCGATCCAGCACACTGTTGCAACCCGTCATAGGCGGAAGAAGAGAAAGGCCGGTACTGTGCTGTCTAATTCTATTCCTGTTTTGCCTATTGAAACCATGCCAGAGATTCCAGTCATGCCCACAGATTGTGTACATATCTGTCATGTCTCGTCCACAGAAGGCAATACTGCCTGCCATGTTGTGCCCCCAGAGGCTCTTCTTGAGCCGGCTGCTCCTCCTGTCATGGCCATGGAGGCCAGTTCCAGCCAACCTGCGCTCCCAGATGCATCCACGGATGCCATTCCCACCAGTCATGTCGAGTCCAAGAATGTTCCTGCAAGTCATGTAAAGGCAACAGATATTCCTATTTGTCAAGTCATGTCTACAGAGGCCGTTCCTGAACAGCCCACTCTCAGGGTTTTGGCCACGAAGGTCATTCCAGCGGCTCTCATTCAGCCTATTATGGTCAAGAAGGTCCACCCTTGAGTTTCCTGCTGTTCCTGTTGTGCCCCCAGAGGCTGTTCCTGAGCGGCCTGCACATAATGTTTTGGCCATGGAGGCCATTCCAGAGGCTCTCATTCAGCTCGTTATGGCCACGGAGGCCATCTCCGAGAACCCCGCTCTCCCAGTCACAGCCATGGAGGCCATACCCAAGCAGCCTGTTGTCTCAGCGGCTGAGGCCTTCTCTGAGACTCTTGCCAGCCTGCTCCGTTCCACAGAAGAGATTCTTGCCGTCCTTGCAGTGACCATCAAGAATGAAATACCTGTGAGCACAATTCCCGAGTCCGCTCCAGAGAGCGCAGTTCCCGAGACCGCCCCAGAGGGCGCAGTTCCCGTTTCCACTCCAGAGAGCGCAGTTCCCAAGTCCGCTCCGGAGAGCGCAGTTCCCAGTCCGCTCCAGAGAGCGCAGTTCCCGAGTCCGCCCCGGAGAGGGCAGTTCCCGAGACCACCCCAGAGGGCGCAGGGAGTGCAGTTCCAGAGGGTGCAGTTCCAGAGTCCGCTCCAGAAGGGGGCAGTTTCCAAGTCAGCCCTACAGAAAGCTGTTCCAGTGCCCTCTGCAGGGAGAACTGTTCAAGAGCACACTCCTGCTCCCGAGAGGGCAGTCACAATGCCCGCTCCAGAGAGAGCAGTCCTCAAGCCCGCTATAGAGGAGATTGTTCCTGAGTCCGCTCCAGTGTCGGCTCCAGCCCCTGTGTCCGCTCCGACTCCTGTGCCCAGCCTAGTGTTGGCTTCTGACCCTGAGGAAGTTTCCAAGTCAATGTCCAAGTCTCATCCTGTTACCCTTAAGGACACCCCTGTCACCCAGCCCAGTTGGAGGTCCAGACCAGTCAGGCCAGTTCACACCCCTCCCTTCCCACTCTCTATGTCCCCCAGTTTAGGTTCCCTTAGGCCAGGACCCCCCTGGGTCAACCAGAACTTTTTGCCGGGTCCTGTCCCCACCCACCCCTTCCCTCCCTCTGTTTCCTGGCCAGTTTCGGACTTCCTTATTCACTACCCACCCGCCCCCCCCGGTTGGTGCCACCGGTGATGTTGCCCGGTGTGGATGCCTGGAGGCGTCCTTTGGAGAGGGGGTACTGTCAGGGATCACCCCTGACAGTCTTGTCTGTTTTGTCTTTGTTTAATGTGTCTTTGTTTGTGTTGTGTTTGAGCACTTGGCTTTGTCTTTGTTGTTGTCTGCCATGTGCTCCTCTTGTCCTGCCCCCTTGTTTCCTGTTTCCACGCCCCCTTGTTTAGCCCTTGTTTGTCTGAATGTCTTCACCTGTCCATCTCGTTTGGTCCTCGTTTGTATGAGTGTTCCCAGCTGTTCCTCATGTGTCTGTTTCCTTTATATTGTTCTCTCTTTCCCTCATGTTTTGCCAGTTCGTTATTCTAACCTCTGTGTTTGTATCAGTCTTAGATAACGGCTAGTCAACCTTTTATATACTGTTAATACCGTACCAAGTTGTTTGTTAAATTCTGTCTTTTCTCCAGTCCAGTCCCATCCAGTCCTGTTCTGTCCTGTTCTGTCCTGTCCTGTCCTGTCCTGTTCCGTCCTGTCCTGTCCTGTTCCGTCCAGCAGGTAGTGCCCCTGGTCTACCTCCATGCCAGATTTGTGCATGGTCTGTGATATCACTAGTGTGCAGTGGCTGTGTCTCAGGTTCCTGTCTGACCCTGCTGCTAATCTCCAGCTTCCAGCTTCGCAGCCCTCTCTGCTTTCTGGTGGATTGTCACCTGGCCTAGACTCTGAGATCGTTCTCGCCGCCTGCCTGTCTTCAAGTTCCTCCCTGCCTGTTATTTGGACTGTGTCACTCCCCTCCTCACCATCTCTCGTCTTGCCTGTTGTTTTGTAAATAAACCATCACTTAACATTCTGCATTTGAGTCCTCTCTTAGAAACCCTGACACATTTGCCCCCCCCCAATCCCGCTAGATGACTGACTTCCAGGAAATCAAATTGTTCCCCTCTGACGATGAACTCTCAAATCCAGAAACCTCTACTCTGGATAGATAATCGCAGGGCTCCCTAGCTACTACCCGTGATGCATCTCATCATTCATCACCATTTTCTTCAGTTTCAAGCCCTTCCATCCCACCCGTTGAGAAAAGGTTTGTCAACGCTCTCAGGCAAGCCCTATCCAATGGTAGCATCTGTTTCTTGTGAAATTCAAGGGGGGTTCTGAATGTTCGAATAATCTCTTAGATTCCCTACGCCGGTTTCACAATGGATGTGCAAGCAGAGCAGAGGCAGCACAGAAGCTGTGTGTATGCAAAGCGGGAGCAGCACGTGCCCATTCTGCTTTCACACCGGCAGCGTTTGTCGCATGCAGCTGAACCGCGGCTTGTGTACTGCAAAACAGAAGAGTATCGTTCATTCAGTCATGCTTTTCAGGTGTTCCCCAACAACTGTCTGTCATGTGCTTTGATTTATGATATGAGCAGCATGCTGTGATGTGGCCGTGTTCCCCTCTGTCCTGCACACACACATGCATATAACATGCTGTACATAGGTCGTTTACAAGATAAAAAAATAACCTGAAACTTAATAAATGCCTCTAGTTTTAATCATTTAAACAGGCCTTTTATAGGTTGGGCAATAACTCCTGACAGTAATGTGTTTTCGTATAGTCGATTCTGTGCAAACTCTAATATTTGACTTTTTTTGTAGTTTGTTGTAGATTTTGTAGCAAATGAGAAACACTACATTTTTGAGTGCAGTTTTAATTCAAGCTTTTAGACATGAACATTTATCATATGATCCACAACAGTGGTGACAATAATCATTTTGTACTATGATGTTACCCAGCATGCATTGCAATGTGAAGCATTTTGTTGATTGTCACGACTGTTTAGATTCATATGCTGATTCTTGATGTCTGTGTGTCTATATAATACAGCATTTAAAAAAAGCACATGGATTTAAAATCTCTCACTATAACTACTGTCTGCAACATTTTATTCTCATACTGTAGTTTCTCAGAATTAGTTGTGCAGAACTTAAATATAAAAAGAAAAAAGAAAAACATACGGTATTGTCTGCACCGATAGCCTTGGGGGCAGTGAGTCACATGCAGCACTATTGCTTTCCGGGCATCTCGGCTCGCGGACCTTTCCCGATCCTGTACCCTCTCTCTCCCCCACTTTATTTCCTAACTACTGTCCTATCAAAAAAAAAAAAAAAAGAATAAATAAATAAAGAAGACTAATAAGAAAAGAAAAGCATACCGTATGAAATTAGGTCAGGTCATGACGATTACATCATCAGCTACTGTGTGCTTAATGTGAAGCACTAACCTCACTGATTTATAGCACCTTAAGCATTGTTACCAAAAAAAAAAAAATAATAATATATATATATATATATATACACTGTGTGCAGAATTATTAGGCATGTTGATATTCTGGTCATATTTTTTTTCCAAACACATTTACCAATTCCAAACCACATCAGTCTTAATAACTACTATTAATTTTGTATTTAATCATTTGTAAGTGATATATAATTGTCCGTGAAGGCTGGAAGTGAAAAACTCCTTATATTCAGGTGTGCAGAATTATTAGGCATGTTTTCGTTTACAGCTAAAATGAGCCCAAAAAGATATTTAACCCAGACTGAAAAGTCCAAATTATTAAATGCCCATGAGAAGAATGCAATACTAATGCATTACAAGAATTTGTAAAGTTAAGGCTTGACCATTGGACAGAGAAATGCTTGTTGAGTCTGCATGGTCAGAAAAAACAGGTGGAGAAGAAAAGATGCATGTTAACTGCAAAAGAATTAGGAATTAAGGTGAAGAATTAGGTGTGACACCATCAGGAACCGTTTCCAGTTCTCCAGCGCCACCATTTTCCAGAACTGCAACCGAGTCTTCAGAAGTGCAATGTGTCAGGTTCTCAGAGACTTTGCTTGGGAAAAAATCCTAAAAAATGCCCCTGACTTAATAAGAATAACAAGCTGACGTCTTGTGAAATACATGAAGACAGTGTTTTTATATGCTTTAGAGACAGATAAGTTGAGAGTGACTCTTGAAGGACAAGCATCACATCCTCTTGTACCTCTGATTCAAGAATTTATCTTCTAAAATCTGGCAGTAAGTTTTGGGAGTTCATGTTTAGTCTCTTATCCTGAAAAGTCTGACTTGCAGAGATGGACTAAAATGAACTCCCAAAAGAAGCAGTTAGAGAGAGACAAGGAAATGAAGCTATGAAAAGAGTCAGTTAACCACCTGAGTGAAACCATCAGTGCTGTCTACAGCTTATACTAAACCTCTGTTTTGTTTAGTTAAATGTACGATACTTGCATTGCCTTGGTTGTTGAACAAGTGTCTGAATGCAGTCTCAGGTGAAAGTCTTGATGTTTTGGAGCAGTGGTGGTTTTGGAATCGTGATCAATGATTCCAAAACTGGGTTTGAAGAATGATGAACAAAGATGTTCTGACTCGATGGTGACTGGGAGTTTCATCCCATGTGAAAAGTGAAGAAGAACCAAAAGCTGAGAGGGACCCAGCTGAAGTCCTGTGATCTTTAGGGAATGGAAAGACAAGGCCGCAAGGCCTGGCACAACTTAGAGACGTTCCGAAGAGTTCTAGCTCATCTTCTTAGGTTCTAAAGAAACCACTGACTGACTGAGGCGAGTCATGAAGATGAATTCCAGGGTTGAGTGGAAATGTCTGGCTCTTTGTGGTCGAGAGCCACAGCTCAATAGGTTGGGGCCTGTCAGGGCCTGTCGGGGCAGCCGGGCATGCCTTGTGCCGGCTTAGGCTCCCCATGGGTTCCTCCACACAGGCTGCAATCAGAGGGTTTTGCAGAAGAGAGCAAAGTGAAGAGAGAGAGGCGATAAATCATTTGATGCCTTTAAGCTCTCTGGAGGCTGTGCTTCCAGGAGGTCCACGAACCAATGGTAACTTTCACCTTTGGAGGGAAAGTTTATGACTCTTTGTCTGTGAGCATGGTATTTTGCATATGTAATTTGATTGGGTGTTGATGCAAAACTACTAAGGTTTCTTAAAACCCTGATATGTTGCAAGGGTATCAACATATAATATACATCATCATTTAGATTAGTGTTTCTCAACGGGGGCACTCGGACAGCATCTGGAGGCACTGGAAGCAATATTTTTGAAAGTGGGGCGCTGAGCTGTTGTTGGGGGGCATTTGGTCAAGATGAGTTTACACCAAAGATGTATAAGCAGAAACTTGCCAAAGAAAATGGTCTGCCACACCCTAACACTGTCTCTACACTGGATTCATCAAAGCGCACTTTCTATATCTATTTCTCAACTTGTCTGTAGCGTAAGCGTGTGGAATCCCGCAGGCAGAAATAGAACGCGGCATCCATTTACTGTAGTGCTCGCGCTCAGTTGTTACTGAAAGACTGATTATAACGGGATCTATGTGCTTTAACACAACGTGTCGCGCTTATAGGTTGAGAACCACTGATCAAAGATGATCAAAATACAAATTCAAGAGACCAAACATGTCATAGGTGGGTTATATGGCTAGTCATCTATCATAACACATGCATAAACAGTAGAAAGACAAATACAAATACAACAGACAAAATTAAAATACAATGCAGTAATACAATACACAATGACCAGGGCTATGTGTGATAGGAAGGTCAAAGAAAGGTTTGTCTGTGAATGAATAGGAAAGAGTCTATTTCTATAGTTATTGTGTCTTTCCTATGGGCAAATGTAGCATGGGCAAATGTACACTTCTTTGGGCAATAAAACCTCTTATCAGATGGTCGTCCTGGTAACTGAGCCCTTTTGGGGTGTTAGTTGCTTTGGGGGGTTGTCTCCAGAGCTCCAGCATATAGCTGGCTTGTTGCGTTTAAAGAATATTTGTTAAATGTAACAAATAACTGCATGCCTGATTGGTCCAGATGCTACACTATGCTAATGAATACTGTGATGCATGCCAGGCCAGTAGTTGACGATCAAGAGACACCCTTCAAAAACATAATATACAGTAGTCAACATTTGAAGTGGATCAAAAAATTTGACAAGAATGGGTAGAATAGGACAAGAATAGGTATTGTTTTGGTTTTAGGACAACTTTTATGAAAGGTTTTGATCGACTTCAAATGTTGACTACTGTACATGCACATGACATCATCTTTTTCACAAATTCACATTTTGGTTATATGGACATGATACAGGCATCATGTTCAAAAGCTTGTGTTTTCAGGCCCCCAAAACAGAGTTGTTGAAGACACTTGATGTTAACAAACAGAGAAAATAATTTTTATGTTACCATTACAGTTGTCAGTGTTTGCTTTAGTTAGGTTCTGGACACTTGACTTTTTTGCATTAGATATTGTTTGGCTGCTGTAACTGAGTTATAACAGCTAGACAAGCCAAAGATGGTTGTGTGTGTTGGTTATGTTTTAACATATTTGACCTGAATCTGTGTGTTATGTTATTGATTACAGTATACTGTGGTTGTACAGTTTTAAGTTTGGAATGATCACCATAATCAAAGATTTTTAAATGCACTTTCAATTAAAATATAAAATGAAAGAAAGCTTACATTTAAGCACACATACATCAAAAATCAGCGTGAGATCCTCAACAATGGTGACCATCAAAAAGCATGTTGCAGTGCATTCTGGGTGCCACCAATTAAAACTCATCCATGACTCCCATCATGCATTGCAGCATGAATTATGATCTGAATTGTCTAATCACCACTGTTGAGATTCACATGCTGATTCTTGATGTCACTGGGTGCCTGAATAGCTATTTCCCCCCTACTACATTTTTGATTGAAAAAGTCTTAAGAAACTCCTCAGTTTATATTGAATTATATTATATTATGTTATGTTGAATATTCCATTCAATCTAAATCTAATTCAGTGCTTAGGCTCTAAATCAGTTAAAGGAAAATGTTACACCACTCAACCACCTTTTCTTTTAGCATGTCTGGGTGTTATAACTAGGTTACAACACCCAAACAACATTTGTGAGTATGCCAGCGCAACAGCCTTGACTATCCATTTGGATAGCCTTCTGTTTGCCTGAGAGAGGAGGTCCCGTCTCAGAAGGATGGGCCACAGTGCTGTTGAGAGCAGCTGAGATAGTTCTGCAAACCAGTGTTGGTTCCTCCAGAAGGGGGCCACTAACAGCACCTTGTGTTTCTGATCCCTGATTCGCCTGATGACCTGCGGGATCAGGGCAATGGGGGAAAAGAGTAAAGGAGGAGGTTGGGCAACTCGAGGACTGATGGTCCCTCCAGGGAGCTAGGGCTGCTACACAGGCCTGGTCTACATTGACACGAAGGCATCCATGACGTCAGGCATGGGATGGAACTCTCGGTTTCAGGAAGTGCTGAAGGGGGCGCATTAGAAGCAGGCCCAGTTGAGGCACTGGAGACGAAGAGGCCATGAGGCCCAGCATCTTCTGAACAGCCTTGAGGGGATGAGAGGCTCCTATTTTGAATGAGGCCATGAGCTGCTGAATGGCCAGTGCATGTTCTGGCATCGGCTGGGAGACAGTGCACTCTTCGCAAAATTGACCCTGAGTCCCAGGCAATCCAGGTGGCTGAGGAGGAAGGATCTGTGAGAAAGTAGCTTGTCCTCCGACTGGGCCAAGATGAGCCAGTCGTTAAGGTAATTTAGAATGCAGATCCCCTTCTGTTTCAGAGGGAAGAGAGCCACATCCATACACTTTGTAAAAGTGTGTGGAAACAAGGGATAGTCCAAAATGAAGGACTGTGTACTGATATGTGACTCCCTTGAAGGCGAATCTCAAGAATCGCCTGTGATGGGGGGCAATCTGGATGTGAAAGTAAGCATCTTTCAGATCCAGCGAACAGAACCAGTCCCCTGGGCGAACTTGCAAGAGGATCTGCTGCAGTGTAAGGATTTTGAACGGCTGTCTCATGAGGGCACGATTCAGGCGTCTTAGATCGAGGATGTGTCTCAGACCTCCATCCTTTTTGGGGGATGAAGAAGTAGTGGCTGTAAAGCCTGACTCACTCTGAGCTGGGGGGACTGTTTCTACGTCTGTGTCCTTGCCCTGAACCGGGGTGGAGACCACTCTGCAGAAACGCAGGGGTCTTCGAATTAATTAAAGTGTATAACCTCGTCTTATCCCCATCACCCAGTTTAACACTTGCCAAGCCTCAGCCCGTAAGGCAAGGGGATGGATTGTCTCGAACAGCTGAATGCTCTGCATGGCCTCGCTGTTTGTAATAGGTGGAAGAGGAAATGTGCTCTCTTTTGAGAATGTTTGTGTTTTATCTTTTCCGCTTTAACAGCGAACAGTTGTGTGGACACTGTTTGAATGGACCCAGGGTTCACAACTGTGTTCATCACAAACACATTGCCATCGGCACCCGGAACCAAATAGGGTGCTAGGAGACAAAAATGATGTAGCTTGGGGGCTGGTCTTGGGGGCGAGACTTGGCCCCTTCCTCTTCCTTCTCTGCAGATCAGGAAGACAGACCAGCGAATTCTGGCGGGCTTCATCGCAGAGCCATTGGTTCGTCTTTATTCACTGCACGAACCAACGGCCGTGCAGTTACACTGCGTTATTGAAAAAGGCTTTAGTCTCGGAGAAAAAGGAGTTCCCCTTCAGGAACTCGAGCTGCGTCGGAATGCTTTGGGAACGCCTCCAGCGTGACCACGCTCTGAAACACGTGTGCAAACAGTCCAATGGAAAAGCGAGACGTCACAGGCGGGGTGACATAGAGACCAGGAAGCTTAAAAGCACGTGCAGTGCATGCAGCCGGCAGCTTCTGTCTTTCAGCAAGCGCTCTGTGTGTGTGTGTCACTCTGTTTTTTTGTGCTAGTTCGCACAGCTTTTATTTGAGAGTGTCACAATGTCCTACAAAGCATTCTTACGAATATAAGCAGCGGCATTTCGACTGTGTGTTCCTCTCTGCCTGTGCTATTTCGGGTGGCGATACACACAGCCTATTTGTTGTCTGTTTGGGAGCGAAGCATGGGAGTCAGTTCTCGAGGGAGCTGACTGCCAGCGTTTGCGTTCCCCGCAGCTCAGCTTCCGCTTCTGCCGAGGCAGGGCGGCGGCCGTGATCGTGGGGATCGCATATAGATCTACGGACGGGTTAGAGACGGGTCCTCCCTATCTCTGCCTTTCTCCCTAGATCTAGCGCTCTCTCTCTGGGTCGGAAGCTCGCGCTGCGGTACTTCCCCCTTTGAATGAGAGCTCGCGGCGAAGCAGGCTGTGTCAGTTCCCGAGGGGGCTGACTGCCCGCACCCTCGCTGCGCACGCTTCGCTCCCGGAGGACTCTCTTTGAGGAGGGAGCCCTCGTGATTTCCCCGCGGCTCAGGTCCCGCTTTTGCCGAGGCAGGGAGAGTTTTGGCCAGGCTCAGGTGGACCTCTCCGCGACTAAAGAGAATGCGCAATGTCACCACTGGTGCTCTCTGTCTTATCCAGCTCCATGGGGGCTGGATGCCATGGTACAGATGTGGCCGAGGCTTCGTCTGTACGCCTTTCCCCTGATCGCTTTGCTCCCGGGAGCCGGAGTTTTGGAATTTGTGGGTGTGGCCCCTGAGGGGGCTCTCCTCTCTTAAGTTGGCTTCAGAATGCTGTGGAATGTCCACCCCTTTGACTTTAAGGTTCTTTCCTGGACTTGTGCCACTTGGCTCTTTTTCTCTCACCCTAGCTGTGCTCTTTCACACTGGGCAGGGATTTGAAGTCTGGTGGCGTGGGCATCTCGTTCCCAAAGCGTTTCGACGCAGCTCGAGTTCCTGAAGGGGAACGTCTCAGGTTACGTATGTAACCATGGTTCCCCGAGGGAACGAGACGCTGCGTCTCGGGCCATACTTCTGGCATCCCTGCAGCGCTTGCTTCTCTATTCAGAAGCTGCCGGCTGCATGCACTGCACGTGCTTTTAAGCTTCCTGGTCTCTACGTCACCCCGCCTGTGACGTCTCGCTTCTCCATTGGACTGTTTGCACACGTGTTTCAGAGCGTGGTCACGCTGGAGGCGTTCCCAAAGCGTTTCGACGCAGCGTCTCGTTCCCTCGGGGAACCAGGGTTACATACGTAACCTGAGACGTTTTTCCCATAGTGTCTTAAGCAGATGCAGTACGAGTGAAGTATCGACAGGGAACTACCACTTTCAAATGAGTGCTATTACTTTTCTGATTTATTAATCAGAGTTTTTTGATAGTTTATAGTGGTTACTAGAATATTAATAATATATTAGTCATTTGGTCCTGTATAGTTATTCATTAACGACAGAACAGCATTCGAAAGTGTTACCACTGGGTCAGGTGTGTCTAATTGGGGTTGAAGCTTAACATCCCAGGTTACATTTGTAACCATGGTTCCCCGAGGGAACGAGACGCTATGTCCGAAAATGCAATGGGAACGCCTTTGGCAGAACCACGCTCTGAATGCATGTGTAATCTAGCCAATCAAACGACGATACGTCACGGGCGGATGACGTCATCGACCAGGAAGCATAAAAGCACGTGCGAAGCTGCCGGCGTCAGCTTCTGGGGATGAAGCGAGCGCTCTGCAGGAATGCCGGAAGGATGGATCGAGACACAGCGTCTCGTTCCCATGGGGAAGCATGGTTACATATGTAACCTGGGATGTTCCCCTTCAGGAACTCGAGCTGCGTCCGAAAACGCAATGGGAACGAGATGCCCATGCCACCAGACTTCCAAGTCCCTGCCTAGTGGAGGAGCTAGGGCAAGAGAACAGAAGAGCCAGGAATGGCTCAGACATCTAGGTTGTAAAACTTTATAAAGGTGAGAGGCGTGGACCATCCCGCAGCATTACAGATATCCTGTATTGGAACACCCATCATAAGAGCCTTGGAGGCAGCCATAGCACAGGTTGAGTGAGCCTTGACCCCCAGCGGACAGGGGAGGTCATAGATATGGCATCTACAATCCATCTACTGAGAGTTTGTTTAGTAGCAGAATACGTCTTCTTAGGGGGGCCATAGCAGACAAACAACTGGTCTGTTTTAAGCCACATCCAGCTCTGTGGACATAGGCATCCAGTTCAGCTACTGCTGGTCAGGCTCCCGAAAGGGAGGAGGACAGAAAGCCTGGAGCACGACAGGCTGTGGTGTGTTTGTGGGGACCTTGGGAACATACCCCGGCCTGGGGTAAAGAAAAGCTTGGTCATACCCACTGAGATGCCACCAAGAGGGGCATGGTAGGCGGAGATTGCCGCCATGTAGACCTTCAGGGTGGAGTGAGATATCCTTGTGGAGAAGCAGGCCTGCAAGAACTCCAGTACTGTACCAACTGGGCAGTTAACTGGGTCTTGCTGGCGTGAGATGGGTCTTGCTGGCGTGAAATGAAAAGCTTCCACTTCAGGGCATACAGTATCCTCGTAGAGGGAGCTCTGGACTGGAGAATGGTCTCAACAACCTCGGTTAAGAGACCGGAAGCTATGAGCTGTGCCCCCTCAGGGGAGCTGGATGAACTAGAGAGAACCAGAGGGAACATTGCACATTCTCCCTCATGGCAAAGAGATCCACTTGGGCTGGACCAAAGATTTCCCATATCTGCTTCACCACCTCTGGGTGAAGCATCCATTCCCCAGGCCTCGGCCCATGCCTCGACAGGACGTCTGCTCCCACATTCAGATGCCTAGGTATATGAGCTGCTCGCAATGAGAGGAGTTTGTCCTGGGACTACACAAGGATCTGGTGTGCCAGCTTGTATAAGGGGCGCAAACGCAGACCTCCCTGGTGGTTGATGTAGTAGACCACCGCTGTACTGTCGGTGCGCACCAGCACATGGCGATCTCTCAGGTCTAGAAGAAAGTACTTCAGAGCTCGAAATACAGCCAGCATCTCGAGGCAGTTGATGTGCCAACTGAGATGGCAACCACTCCACAGACCTCGGGCAGGACGACCACTCATGACCGCCCCCCAGCCGGTGAGGGATGCATCTGTCGCTAGTGTGACGCGGCAACAAGGAGCTCCCAGCACCGGGCCTTGATTTAGGAACCAAGGTTTCCTCCACATGTCTAAGGCACCTCCGCGTGACCTTGATCATGCGAAGCGGGTTTCCTCTCGGGGAGAACCCCTTGGTCTTGAGCCACCACTGTAGAGGTCTCATGTACAGCAGGCCAAAAGGTATCATGTTGGACACAGCTGCCATCAGACCCAGCAGCTGTTGAAACTGTTTCACAGTGAGTGACCGGCCTTCTTTGACTCTTGTGACTGCGGCAAGGATGGACTCGATCCAAGCAGGGGACAAACGTGCCTGCATCGTGGTCGAATCCCACACCACGCTTAGATAAGTGGTTCTCTGAAGTGGAGAAAGGACATTCTTCTTGGCGTTTAGTCTTAGCCCCAACATTTTCATGTGTGCGAGAACGACATCTCGATGTCGAGGCGCTAAACTCTCTGACTCTGCTAGGATCAGCCAGTCGTCTATGTAATTGAGTATGCGAATGCCCTGGAGCCGAAGAGGGACCAGGGCAGCATCCACACACTTCGTAAACGTACGGGGTTTGAGTGCTAGACTGAAGGGAAGAACCCGATACTGGTAAGCTTCGCCCCTGAAAGCGAACCTCAGGAACTTCCTGTGTTGAGGAAGAATGGAGACATGAAAGTATGCGTCTTTCAGATCTATCATCACAAACCAGTCCTCGGACCTGATTTGTGACACTACTTGCTTGACTGTAAGCATCTTGAACTTCAGCTTGAACTGAGCGATTGAGACGGCAGAGATCTATGATGGGACGCAGCCCTCCATCCTTCTTTGGAACAATGAAGTACTGGCTGTAGAACCTGCATTCCCTGTCGTGAGGAGGGACCACCTCGATGGCCTCCTTCCTCAGAAGGGTCTCTACTTCCTGTTCCATGACCAAAGCCTGCTAGGGGCCCACCAGAGTGGGAAAAACCCCGTTGAAAGGCGGCGGCAGGGCGCCGAACTGAATAGCGTAGCCTTTTTCTACAGTGCGCAGGACCCATGCAGACACATTTGGCAGTAGCTTCCACGCTGCTAAATAGTCTACTAAGGGAACCAGCCACTCGAGGCTGGCCTCTGGTGTTGACTGAACTGCTAGCTCGGAGCCCTGTAACGGCGGACCGGCAGGAGACTGCCGAACTAACTGTTCTAGAGACCCCCGTGGGGGTGACGAGCGTCCCGGTTCCGCTACAACTCGCCGGAGGCAGCTGTGCCCTGTAACACTAGCAGGGACAGCAGACTGACCTCCCGAGGGCACCGAGGAGAGACGGACACCGTGTAATGTGGTGCAACCCACTCTTCCCCGGTAGGGGCTGCCCTCCACGGTCCTCGTCTGGCGTCAGGACCGTTTTGCGGCCGGGGGCCTCCTAGACTGAAGCACGACCCGCAGGTCGGGCCTCGTCTTAGAGGACCCCGGCCTAGAGTACCGCAGATCTCGGTCCCGGGATGGGGAAGCACGAGTTGCAACACTCAGTTTTTGTACTTCCCGGTATGAGGAGCTGGTACTCGGTTGCCTAGAGGTTAGAGAACGGCGAGGCAGGAACTGCTGGAACGCCGCCGCCTGCTTGCGAGCCTCCTGGTACCTGTTGACGACAGAGTTGACAGTGTCGCCAAACAGGCCAGAAGACTCAAGCGGGGCGTCCAAGAGAAAGGCCCTGTCCTTCTCTTTCATGTCGGACAGGGTCAACCACAGGAGCCACGACCATGGCTGCCATGGACCATGGCGGGGAGAGCAAGATCAGCGGTCCTGGGCAGCTCTTCAAGATCAACTTTTTCGCTGTCTGCTAACCCCTTAAGCAGGTCCGCCTGATAGGCCTGGAGCAAAGATATAGTATGTAGGCATGCTCCGGCCTGACCTGCTGCCGAGTATCCCTTACCCACAAGCGAAGATGTAGTGCGGTAATGGCTTAGAGGGTAAGGTTGGAGCCTTCAAAGACGATGCCGCACCGGGAGACAGATAGCTGGCTAGCGTCTGTTCTACCCGGGGCATCGCCTTATAGGCTTGCTCGTCGAGCACTGCCACGTTCCCGTAGTAGTCAGAGGCAGGGACAAACAAGCGAGCTGAATACGGTCTTTCCCACGACCTTGCGATCTCAGCATGGAGGTCAGGGAAGAAAGGAAGGCTCCTTCTTGGAGATGATGGTTTGCTCTGCAGAAAGCGTTCATCCAATTTACTTCTCTGCGGAGCAGCTTTTTCCTCGGTGGGCCAGTTGATGTTTAACTTGGCCACAGCATGAGTTACCACCTCCAAGAGCTCCTTGTACTGCACCGACTGAGGGCTCGCTTCCTAAGCGGCGCTTTCGAGGTCGACCATTGGTCTCCCAAGCAGACCACACACATGCTGTGTCTATCCCCGCTTGTGATGTAGCGCTTACAAGGGGGAACACACAGCCTGAAACATGGCCCGCTCTCTCCACTCTTAATTACGGCTTTCTCAGACATCACTCTCAAAATAAAGCTGTGCTAACTTGCACTGAAAACAGGGTGACAGACACAAACACAGCTGAAAGACAGAAGCTGACGCCGGCAGCTTTGCACGTGCTTATATGCTTTCTGGTTGATGACGTCATCCGCCCGTGACGTATCGTCATTTGATTGGCTAGATTACACATGCATTCAGAGCGTGGTTCCGCCAAAGGCGTTCCCATTGCGTTTTTGGATGCAGCTCGAGTTCCTGAAGGGGAACTCTGGAGGACACCAGCCCTCCAGGACTGAGTTTGGGCACCCCTGGTGTACCAACAAAGTGCAACGCCGTAAGTGCCTCCCTGGTACTTGGCATTTCCTGTAAAAAGTAATACACTATATTTACTCAATAACATTGTTTCAACAGGTTACAAGCAATATTATTAATTAAAATGAACACATAAGAACTAATTAGAATTAATCAAATGAGATGCTTACAAATTAGCCATTCAAAATGAGTAAAATTGCACAAAAAAATCAAGTAAAATTGAAACAAAAATATTGGTTTCATTGGAAACAAAAAAGAAAGCACTATGCTAATGAATACTATGATGCATGCCAGGCCAGTAGTTGGCGATCAAGAAACCCTTCAAAACCATAATACACAATACACATGCACATGACGTCATCTTTTCACAAATTCACATGTTCTTCTGTTGGTTGTTACTGCAATAAGATATTACATATGGCTAGTCTCCTAATTCAGCTTTTCTACTTGCTGTTGGTTTGGGAGTGGTTCCCAGAATGTTAAATCCAGTCAAGATTTAGACTCTGTCATAGTACTGAAACATCTCTCTACACAGATAATGTGTCCCATGATTTGTCCTGGAATAGTTTGATTTTGGTTCATTCACACTACCAGTGATTTTACAGAATCTATGCGTGCATTCACACATAACCGTAAAGATCCCATAAACACACGTAACATTTGAATGTGAAGTGTAAAGCGACACATACCATTCCACTAAACTGAAAAACTCCGCAGAACACCAGCCCTCCAGGATTGAGTGTAGGCACCCCTGCTCTGAATGTTCAAATATGTCCAGGAATTGAGACTTAAATACTTCAAGGGAGGAACGAACTGATTCCATGTGATGGTGGAGACAATAAAGACCATTTTTATAATTTTTTTTTGATAAAAGACCATTTCCCAGAGTGCTGTCATACTTTCATGAGAGAGTGAGTTGTGAATTTACCATAAGGGGAGTAGCGTGGGATTGCCTGTAATGGCCGATTGGCTGGGTCCTGTCTTAGTAGTTATTGACGGGATTGTTGACTGAGGTGATGGAGGACTACGTCTATGGCAGTGGAGAGACTGTTGAATTGGTGTTGGCATACCACTACCATGAACGCATGAGATGAAATTTGTGGATGACGAAGTCTTCTGTAACCTGGAAGACTTGGGAGATTTGTGTAAATGTATTTGCAATGTTGTTTATTGGGCAAGACAAAAGCAGGGAAATCAAACAGGCAGAGGTCAGTGGAGGGAACAGGATATTAGAATTTTAGCAACTGTTCCCTCGTGTTGTGGGAGGACACAACACGTTTCAGTTTTTGAAAGCTAACAGTTTTTGTAAGCTTTCTTGCCATTGAGAACTGTAAATACCAGCAAGTGATTACCTCTGCATTTAGAGACTTCGGGCCTACTCAATCTTTTATGGTAACATCACTTGTTTCATCACTATAAAACATCATTTTTGTAGTCATGGAGGCACACATGCTTTATATATATATATATATATATATATATATAATCATACAGTACAAAAACAATATTTCATAGTCTAAATTTTTACAGTATTGTATTGTATTTACAAACACATTATTGACAGTAAACACTAATCTTAAATGTTCATCATATTGCAGTACATTTGTCATTTACATTGACATCCATATTCTATGCATTTAACTCATCCTACACAGCAGTGAATAGTGAACACCAGGGATTGCCCTTGCTCAAGGGTAGTTTTAGTTTAGACGTGTGTATTATATATGAAAAACAATGCATACAACTGATGACTAATAAAAAACTTTGGAAATATTTTGCAGGTGGTACTATTGATATAACAGTACATGAGGTGGTGGAGGAAGGCCATCTGAAGGAACTGCATGCTGCATCAGGAAATGACATGGGTGGACAGAGAGTAGATGAGAATGTCATCTCATTTCTAAAAGATATATTCTCTGAGAATATATTTGATAAATTTGAGCAAGAACACCCCACTGAACTACTCAAATTGAAGTGTGAGATTGCTAATTTGAAATGTTTTGACACAGATGTGACAATCTGGTGCCCATTAAACTTGAAAGAAATTGCCAGTCAAAGACAGAGCATGGAACATTACTTTGAAGGTATTTGTGGAGCAAAATGGGAAGATGGTTCAATCATGATTGAAGAACAACAATTGAAAAGGTTTTTTGATAGCAGTCTCAGGGCAATTGAAACCAACATTAAACAGATTGTGAAAAGCACAGACCTGAAGATTGAGTACATGCTATTAGTTGGAGGATATGCTCAAAGTCCTACTCTGATAACATTCATGAAGAAGAACTTTGGCTCTAGACACAAAATTCTCTGCCCTGATGCACCCCAGGTAGCAATATTAAAGGGTGCAATCACATATGGCAAGAGACCTACAGTGGTAAAATCACGCATCAGTACCCTTACATATGGGTTTGGTACATCTTTACCCTTTAATGAATCAATTCACAATGGCAAGAGTAAATATGTAAACTGCCTAGGACAGGAGTACTGCGATGTCATTTTTGAACAGCTAGTTAGCAAAGGTGAGTCAGTCCTCTGCAATGAGCTTCGAGTATTCACCCGTTGTCCAATAAACCCCCAACAAACAACAATGAGTTTTGGATTTTACAGTACTAAAAGACAAAATGTCATGTATGTGGATGATTGGGAGGTGGAGTGTATTGGATCGCTCTCAGTTGGCATGCCAAATACTAACAAAGACATGAGTCGTGAGGTCAGGTTAGAAGTACAGTTTGGCTCTACTGAAATTAAAGCAACTGCAACTGATATAGAATCAGCTGAAACTACATCAGTTAAGTTTGACTTCATGAGCAAGTAGCTTTACATCTGTTGACTAAAGACAAGTCAGCATAGCTTTAGCAGGGAAAATGCATATCATTACTTCGCATTACTCCACAGTAATACTTTCTATAATCCTTAAATACTTATATTGAAGGAGTGCATTTACAATTCAGTGCTGTTTGATCATGTATAGAAGTAATCATAGTTTTTATCAAAACCAGGTCTCTATTTGGTGTTTGAAAGTATGTGACAATGTTTACTCATTTAGCCTGGGTTCCAGAGAATAAATATTTAATGTACTTGTTTGATAATCATTAATTCAATCAGATAATCAATTGTTATATATATATTAGTGCTGTGACAAGACACTTATCCCACGAGACAAGATGAAATTTTTTCTTAAGAAATCCTCAATTATGAAATATACAGGGAAACTAGTCTTTTATTCAACTGAAAAAGACAAAATGCAAAAAAATTTAGGTGTATTTTGAACTTTATGAAATTAAACTTTTATTTTAAATAATTATATGCAGTAATAAACAACATTTAAACAAGAGCTTCATGATTCTGGATAAATTGAGAATCCCAGTTATTTTTAGTAAATTGGAGACCACAGTTCTCTCATGATTCTGGAGAAAAAAAGATTAGAAAACTATATAACATAACGTAATTTACTAGTGGTTCTGACAAACTGTTCATTGCTCAAGTCTTTTAAAAACCTATATTTATTTAAACAAAATAATAAAAACAAACAAAGAAGGAGTCAGTGTGTCACATCATATATATATAGAAAGAGAGCTGTAAGTTTTCATTTCTTTATTTTATTATGCAGTTCTATATGAATATGAAATGCATGAGACATGTAAAAACAACTGTACCTACCATGTATACCTTGCACCCATTAATGAATATGCATGTATACTGTGTAATTCTTCTAGAGTTTGTAGCACCATTATGTGTTATATATGTAACCAGTAGTGCTTGTATTGTGCAATAGGTACTTTTTCCCTTTGTACACAGTAATAAGCCAGATAAACAGGTTCGCTTAAGTTTGTTTTTACTTTGCAGAGAAATTAAAATGATTGTAAATATGAAATCACATAACAGCAAAACAATAAAATTAAGTAACTAACAATGAGTATTTCTCTCTCTCTCTCTCTTCCCCATTAATAAACAAAACATTTTAGCACCTTAGTAGTGATTTGACTGAGTTATTTCAAATTGTACTATGTTTGTTTATATTTTTAACCTCTGCTCGGTTTTTGGAGCTTTGAATTTTTTCTTTCTACTTGGTTGAATTTTGAAACATTATAGGGATAGTTCACCCAAAAATTAAAATTACCCCATGATTTACTCACCCTCAAATCATCCTAGGTGTATATGCTAGCAGAAGCTAGAGATTCTGGTTTATAAAGTTTTAAATAGAATATTTTTTCTTACAAAAAACGCATTGATTAACTTTAGGAGGCCTTTATCAACGCCCTGGTGCCATGTGGAGCACATTTTATGATGAATTGGTGCCTCTAATTTGAATGTATTATTTTATTTAATTTATTTAATTCTTTTGTTCTGTGTTCTCTTTCCCTTCTCTGCTGCCTTCTACTGGGAAAACCGGTCACTACACTGTAGCGAATTCAATATCAGCTGAACCTAATCAGCCAGAAGAGTGTTCCAGTTGGTAGAGACACAGGCTGCGTTCGAAACCGCATACTCAATGAGTAGATACTTAATTTCAATAAGTACTTACTTAAAAGAGTACGTACTTTACAGCCAAATCTCGTTGAGTATGAATGTAATTCGGACGTCATCCGCCATGTTTACGTTATCATGTGATCTACGAGCTCATAACAAGCGCAACAATTTAAAAGATACAAGCAGCAGGTTTGATCTATCCGTAACTATTTTGATGTTGATAATTTGCTAATTTTGTGGTCTTGTTAAAGAAACAATTTTACATTTTATTGCGACTGTAGTATAACCATTTTTTTTTTACTTTAAAATATATTGTTAATAACGTGATCCAATTTATAAGAAAACTTATAAGATGAAATCGTTCTCTTTAATATGTAGTTAATTTCTCCATTTTATGTCTAAAATTGGCTTAAGTGGTTTACATCTCTGTTGTTTTCTTTTCTTTTTTTTCTTGTTGAATTTAACTGTCGTTTCATCCACCAGGCTTCTAAAAAAAGCACCATGGTGAATTATTCAGATATTTAACCTTGTTATTATGTTTTTTTTGTTTTTTTTTTCATATAATCTCATATCATGATGAATGCATGATATTTGTTTCCTGTTTTTTTGTCATTACAGTTGTCCATTGTTAGGTACAACCATATTTTCCAGATCTTATATGTAATTATAAGTTCAGCAATAATAATAAAAATAATAATAATAATAATAATAATGAAAAGAGTGACAGGTGCACTAACACCTCATTTCTCCTTTCTCACTGCTCACACCAGTCTGCAGAGATTTCAGATCATACAAAAAAAGCACAAATATAATACAAACACATTCATTTTAACTTTTTATTTTATTTTATTTTTTACAATAATTTACATTTTTTGATTTCTGTATTAAAGTAACAAAATGTCAAACAAAAATATCTTACTTTATATTTTTGTTTCAGGTCTTCCTTTCTTCCCACAAATGCTGCCAACTGCATCTGCAGCAAATGCACAGAAATCATGAATCAAACTCTGTTT
>VONZ01001838.1:0-91387 GCA_012976165.1 Labeo catla
ATCTATTGTCACAAACCAGTCCTCGGACCTGATTTGTGACACAACTTGACTGACTGTCAACATTTTGAACTTCAGCCGCATGACTGAGCGGTTCAACTGTCTTAGATCTAAAATAGGACGCAGGCCCCCATCCTTCTTCGGAATGATGAAGTACCGGCTGTAGAACCCGGATTCTCTGTCCTTAGGAGGAACCACCTCGATGGCCTCCTTCCTGAGGAGAGTTGCTGCTACTTGTTCCATTACCAGACCCTGCTCGGGGCCCACCACAGTGGGAAAGACCCCGTTGAAAGGAGGAGGCGGAGCACCGAACTGAATGCGATAACCCCGCTCTACAGTGTGCAGGACCCATGCAGATACATTTGCCAGTAGTTTCCACGCTGCCAGATAATCTACTAAGGGAACCAGCCTCTCGAGACTGGTCTCTGGATGTTTTTGAACTGCTAGATCGGTGCCCTGTAATGGCGCCCCGGCAGGAACTAACCGAACTAACTGTTCTAGAGACCCCCGCAGGGGTAGCTCCGCTACGTTGCCGGGCGGAAGAGACTGGGGGATGGGCTCGCCGGAGACATTGGTCTCCTGAGGGCACTGAGGAGAGACGGACACCGTGGAATGCGGTGCTACCCGCCCCTCCCCAGCAGGGGCTGCCCTCAGCGGTCCTGCACAACCGTCAGGACCGCTTCGCCGAGGACTTCTTTGCCTGAAGCACAACCCTCAGGTCGGCCTCGGCTTAGAAGTCCCCGGCTTAGAGCGCCGCTGATCTCGGTCCCGCTGCGGAGGAGCACGAGAGGCGACGCTCTGTTTTTTGACACACACACACACACAGAGCGCTTCGCTGAACAAATGAAGCTGAATGCCGGTGCCGGCGCACGTGCTTTTAAGCTTCCTGGTCCGTGACGTCACCCGCCCGTGACGTCTCGCTTCTCTATTGGACTGATTACACGTGATTCAGAGCGTGCTCACGCTGGAGGCGTTCCCCTAGCGTTTTATGACGCAGCTCGAGTTCCTGAAGGGAAACTTTAATTGGCTGTAAAGTTGCTTTGCAGCAATATATATTGTGAAAAGCGCTTAACAAATAAATTTGAATTGAATTGAATATTTAGATCACATTTAGTGAATTTTAAAAGCAGCAGCATGTATAGCAAATTCAGATGTGATGTAACAAATAATATTAGCAGCGTCTGCATAGCAAAACAATTATTATGTTTCCAATTTAGCAGTGGCAATAGGAAGTACCTTGGTTGAAATTTGATAAGATAACACATGGATAGTAAGCAGGTGAAATGGCATTTTATTACTTTTGCTTATTTAATCGGCTTACAGCAGATTTGTGAACTCTCCAAAGTGAAATAAGTATCATTTCATTGCATTATTTAATAAAGGGGCTATAGCAATTCTAAGTACTTTGTGCAGCTGTAGTAGCAGTATGCATAGCTATTCAGATTGCAATGTCTGCGAATGTTATAGCATGCCATATATAGCAAATTGATATGCAAGGTTACAAATAATAATTTTATCAGCAACATGCATAGCAAGTCAAATTGTTATTGCTAATATACTGTAGCAACGGCAGCAGAAAAGCGCTTTAGTGATAACTAATAGATGGTAAATTAACTCCTAAAATGTAGTAGGCATCTTTTTACTTTTGACTTTTGATTATTCAACAGGGTTTACAGCAGATTTCATGCAGCAGCAGTAGATTATGCTTCGCAGATTCTGCTTAAAATATTGTAACTGTAGCAGCTTGCACAGTAATCACACTACAACATTGCGAATAGCATTAACAGCTCACGTTGGCGTCAACACTGTATTAGTATTATGCCATGCCAGCAGAGGGAGCCCTCACCCATGGACTGACTGTTACAGCTCCCTCTGCTGCTTCTCTGGTTACTTCCTGTTTGGTGGCCATTTAAGGAGGCCTATACCAAACAGCCGCTGCGATGTATTGTT
Organism: Labeo catla; assembly: GCA_012976165.1. Classification (NCBI taxonomy): domain Eukaryota; kingdom Metazoa; phylum Chordata; class Actinopteri; order Cypriniformes; family Cyprinidae; genus Labeo; species Labeo catla. The sequence continues at coordinate 1,948 of VONZ01001838.1, forward strand.
TTGCCTGTGCGGACTCTTCCAAGCATTTTCCCTGTTTTCATTGCCTTGTTTCATGGTCATTGTTTAGTTTCATAGCCATAGTTTTTGCCTTGTTTCATTGCCTTGTTTATTTTGCTACTTTGGACTGCTCTCTGGTATTTTGACCTTCTGCCTGTTTATTGGATCACGCTTTTGTCTTGCCCTGGATGTTACTGTTTGCTGGTGTCTGACCCTGCCTGTCTTGACTACGATCTGTTTATTAAAGCTCACATTTGGATCTATGACTCTTCAGAAGAGTAATTAGTGTAAAGTAGAACTTGCATAGCTACTTATATGCCTAATTAACAGAGTTTACATCAGTTTTGTATTCTTTGTGCAGTAGCCGCAGCTAGTCATCGATAATAATACATTTCTCAGCAGCAGCATTTATAGCATTTCAGGTCACAAATTGTATTTGTTCACAATTAATATAAATAGCAGCAGTATGTATAGTGAAACGAGATGGCTATAACAATAATATTACAGCATAGTTGCTGCAAAGCAGACACTGCATTAAAGTAAAGTATTAAAGGTTTTTAAAAAAAAAAAAACTATTTGCTCAGGCCACCCAAGCCTGAGCCAGGTGGTTGCTGGGGGTTACTTTATCTATCAAGCCTACAGCGTGATTCCTGTTTGTTAAAGACACACATAGTGCGCATTTCAACCTAGGTAAGTTTGAGCTATTGGCTCAGACACACATAGGGTGCAGCACACAGGTTCACATTCCTAAGCCACTAGTTAACTTATCTGGGCTTCACTAACCCAGAAACACATTAACTCAGGTCACTAGTCTAAGCTATCTGGTCAAACGATCAGGTACACATAGCAGTAGTCCACTAGCGTTAAGCCATTCGGCAACGCTGGCCCAGGCTCACATAGATAGCAAACATGCGGTTTCATGGCTCTTTGGAGCAGCAGCAGTACATGTGTCTTGGCAATAGATCTGCTTATTCTGGGGGGGTTTGTCTCTTTATTTTGCCTTCATAAAGATGATTACAAGCATTTTATTGTATAGCAGCAGTATGCTTTCATGCTTACAGCAGCATGCATATTTTAGCTGTTTCGTTTCTCCTTCCAGCTTTGTTGGGGGTTATTTGTTATTTTGTATGCTATTGTGCAGCAGCGGTATGTCTTAAATACTCACAGCACCGTATTGCCATATGCTTTGGCAGTAGCAAGTTCCTGTACTTGCTTGCAGCAGCAGCAGCAATAATTCACAACTACAGCAATAACCAACAGCAGCATAGAAGATCTATTCCACCAAGACCAAATACATTAACATTGTCATATACATTACCATGATAAAATCTTCCCGAGAGTTGTCGTGGAAGAACTGTAATTAAGAACACACCACCATATGCAAACCATTCAATGTTATTGAATCTGTTTTTGTGCAGTAGGAGTGAAGGGGGGAAATAAAGTGCTTGCAAGATTCTTTAGCTATTAAATGTATAAAATGTAAGCTTTTATAAACAGACCATATATATTTTTAGACCCTGCTTTACAATTTAAGTTTACATGTCAGATCATTTTGATCTGAGCTTAAGAATTACATCTGCTTAATATCATTCCAAGTGTTGTTATGAGTTGTTCTGTTCTGAATTTGTTCTGAGAATTTCAAAAGTTTTGGATTTCAGAAGTTTTTCAGTTTGTAATTATGCTCCATGTGGAATCGTTGAGACTGCGGTGCGAGCACAACCTCAACTGCACAAAACAGCCCCACCACGAGAGAAAGCAGCAGGTAGCCACGCGGCTACCCCACTGGCCCGGCATGAAGGCCCTTTCCTGGGACGCAGGAAACTGCGGAACCGCGGCACGGACGCTGCCTCGGCTGCACGGGGCGCTTCTGCTGCACAGACGGGTGGCGGCCATGCAGCGGTTCCGCTGCTTGCCGCGTCCTGGAGCGAACGTTACCTCAAAAGCTGAAATGACGCCACACTTTACACCGAGGTGGAAGCAGGAACTATTCTTTCATCCTCCATTAACGTTAACATTAGTGGCGTGCCCTTATGCTAGTATTTCCTGTCACTGTTTAAGTTAGATAAGAAGACTGTAATCTAGTGGTCAGGATATAAGCTCAAAACGAAGCAACTGTCATGAATCCTGGATGATTTTTGAGAATCGATACAGTATCGGCAAACAAAATATTGCGATACACATGTGTATCGATATTTTCTTGTAACCCTAGTTCTCACTCCCAACTCGTCACATACTGACGCTTGGTCAGGACCCCTTTAGCGTCACTTTTTGACGCCCTGGGTACCCCTTTTGTGTCATTTTTCGGCGCGCAGGGTCGTCTATTGTTTGTTTTACTTTAATGGTTTGCATACATTTGTAAAAAATAGAAACACTTTTATATAAATATATACTTTCATTGGAGCAACTAAACCCACCCCTACCCTAAACCTACCCGTTTTTAAACAATATAAAAGACGTAGCAGACAAATATAAGTACAGTCACAGCTATTTATTGCAAAAACTGACCATAAACAAGCAGTATAAAAGCATTACAAACAAGTCCTATTGCATCCTATTGCATCTCATTCAAAAAAGATACTCCGGAACATTAGCGTGATGCATTCGGACACGAGACACACAAGAGCCAATGGCGTTTCACAACAGCATGACGAGACACTTAAGAGCCAATAACATTTCACAACAAGCCTGTCGAAAGACTGGCGGCATTTTTTGAATTCGCGCACAGACAGACTGCGACAGCACACAGGATGGTGGATGGAGACGGCGATTGTGTATGTTTTCCTCACAAATCAATCGTAAACAACATGTGTTTGCAACTAATTGATATTAAGTATGTTACACAAATTTAATCACCGTGCATAGTTTTATTTGTTGAAAATATTGATATTTTCTTGTTACAATTACAACTCCACTGAGCCATTTTTCTCAGCATGGGGACCAAAAAATGTACAGTATAAACAAAGTCACAATTTTCTAGTATTACTAGGTCTGTGTGTGTGAAGACACCCTGTCACGCTGGTACAGAGGGGCAGAGACACGGATAACGTGTAACCAGTTTATTTACACAGGAGTGCAGTAAAAGTAGGTGACGAGAAAACACAGGCAAGTAGCAAAGTCCTTTGAGCAGGTAAATCACTGCCGTTTCAGACTACACAGGTGGGTACACCGACAGCAGTAGAACATACCACACAAACGGTTCAGTCACTTTCCTTAAGGTGCTTGTTTTCCTTTCCTCACAGATCCGTAAAAGCCAGAATCCTCCAGAAAAGTCCACGTGAAGCAAATCCTCTGACGGAGAAGCGTACAGCCACAAGTAGAGCGACAAGCAATGATACCAGCCGGTGAGTAAAGCACACAGGTAAATATTTATACTGTGGTGGTGATTGGGTGCACAGGTGCATGTGATTAGTATTCAGGTGAGCGTTCACGCATGCTCTGGCTTAGGGATCGTGTGGGTGACGTGACACACACATACACATGTGGCTAAGAAGACAAGGGAAAACTTGGAAAACACAGCATTGAGTAACATGGTGCAAGTTTTCCATGAACAAGCAGCACACAAATTTTCTCTAGATAATGTCAACTCTAGTAAGTAATAATTATATTAGATTAAAATATATGTGACCCTGGACCACAAAACCAGTCATAAGGGTCAATTTTTTTTTAATTAATATTTCTACATCATCTGAAAGCTGAATAATTAAATTGATGTATGGTTTGTTAGGATGGGACAATATTTGGCCGAGATAAAAACTATTTGAAAATCCGGAATCTGAGGGGGCAATAAAAAAACTGAGAAAATCGCCTTTAAAGTTGTCCAGATGAAGTTCTTAGCAATGCATATTACTAATCAAAAATTAAGTTTTAATATATTTACAGTAGGAAATTCACAAAATATCTTGGAAAATGAACTTTACTTAATATCCTAATGATTTTTGGCATAAAAAAAAAATCGGTCATTTTGACCCATTTTGCTACTTATGACTGGTTTTGTGGTCCAGGGTCACATATTATGATTACATTTCCTTAGTACATCTTATGACTAAATAGTTTCTGAAATGTTTAATATAGTGTGCCACTGTATTGTTTGTGATCCTCCCATCACCAGCTGCAGTATCTCTCATCTGTATCAGTGCAGTCACTGTGACTCTGACTGACAGAAGTTTTTGCACGACTCTTTATCACTGTGTGAACACTGGATCACTGTGGTAACTCTGACAGTAATAATCTCCTGTATCTTCAGTCTGGACTCCGCTGATGGTCAGAGTGAAATCACTGTCAGATCCACTGCCACTGAATCTAGATGGAGTTTCAGTATATCGCTTTGATATCTCATATATGAGCAGTTTAGGAGCTTCTCCAGGTTTCTGTAAGTACCAGTGTAACTCATCACCACCCCATACTCTACTGCTGACTTTACAGTTTATTCTGACTTCTTGTCCTTGAGCTGCTGTTATTGATGGACTCTGAGTTACAGTGTACTGTCCTCTACACTCTGAAAGAAAGTATAAGAATACAATTAAGAAACAACTGTAAATGATTAATAATTTACATGTCAAAGAATGAGTAATCTTTAATAAAAACCTTGAGCAAACAGTGTGAGTGTCCAGATGAAGATGATAATGTTGTTCATTGTTGTTGTTTTGTCTTGTGTGATGATGAAGATTCTGTTCTGTTCTGCTCTCAGTCATGAAGTGTTAAACTCACAGCACTATAAACACTCTCAGAGCACCGAAGCATGTGTTGAGAATGCAAAGAAGTGGGCAGGAATTGTGCCGCTAACAAACTAACCTTTGTGGAAAAGTATACTTCAAATCTTAAAAGTACTTTTTTTTAAAATGTGTACTTGCTAATAATATATTACTCAAATTAAAGACCATTTAAGTGTATGTATAAAAGAATATAGTTTCATGGCTTTGTTTCTTGTTACTTTACATTCACTTTTTTTAAAAAAATGCACTTTGTAATAGTCTGTAATTAACTTTTGCGTAAATGTGCATTTTAAATCATTGTTTTGTTGTTGTTTGTTTGTTTGTTTGTTTTAAGTATACTATAGTAAGTTCTAATTATATAAATACTTATGCATAACTAATAAATGTTTATGTATTGACTAATATACTAAAGCACATGTAAAATAATTGATTTTAATTTCAACTGAAGTGTGTTGTCCAAAAGTACATTTGTTAATGTATTTTAAAGGGCCCATTATAAGATTTCCAACAGAAGCAGTCAAGTTGATTTTTTTTTTTTTTTTTTTTTAATCTGCTGGCATTTGATAGATTTCATGACGCCATGTATCTGAACAAGTTGTCCAGGACCTCTGGCAGAAAAATAGGTCCACAACATTAAAGACCCAGCAGTGTTTTTAACCGTGGGCATGGGGTACTTTTTTTTTTTTTTTTTAATCCCTGTCTACACCAAAATCATCTGGTGGGTTTTTTTGTTTCATCTGATCATAGAAGCCAGTCCCATTTGAAGTTCCAGTCATGTCTGTTGACTGAATATGCTGGAGTTTTTTTTAAACCCTCCGGAACAACATGTGGTGATCTATGGGCTGCTTGATAATTTTATTTTAGGATTTCTGACCCCAAGACTCAACAAATCTCTGCAATTCTCCAGCTGTGATCCTTGGAGAGTCTTTGGCCCCTTAAACCCTCCTCCTCAGCGTGCATTAGGACGACAAAGACAGGTCTGGGGATTTACAATGCTTTAGCTTTTTCTTACAGCCACTTTCTATTTTGTGAAGCTCAACAATGTTGTTCTACACAACAGAACTATACTCTTTGGTTTTACTCCTTGTGATGGACGATTAAGGGAATTTGGTCTGTGTGTTCCTCATATTTATAATCGTGTGGAACAGGAAGTCATGGCTGGACAATTTCATACTCCTAGTGTCACGAACCCACTCCTGAATGTCAGTCTACTTGCCACCAGAGGTCGCTGTGACATTTGCATTACACGGACCGTTACACTACACCCCGGACTACGTTCCCCATCAGCCATTGTGGCCATCACCTGCGTCCAATCAGAGACACTATTTAAACCCAGGTCTTCCTGTCACATATTGCCGAGTATTGGTTTGCGTTTATCACTGTTGAGTGTTAGCAACTGTACGGAGCCTTAGTCAGTCGTGTTTTCTAGTTTAGTCACCTGTTTGCCACTGTTTGACCCTGCCTGCCTTGACCAAGTCTTTGTCGATGTCCACTAATAAAAGTTTGCAATTGGATCCGCCCACTTCACGCTTCATCTCTCACTCCGTAACACCTAGTCACCCTGGTGTGCTAAAATTGTAATATGAATGGGAATATACTTTAGAGATATTTTACTTAGACAGATTTCTAGGGGTGCCAATAATTGTGGCCAATATGCATTGGAAAACAAAAAACATTTATTTCATAATGTGAGTTTCCCCCCACATTCAGTCGTTTTACTCCAATAAAAGGTTAGAATTTTGTACATTTTTGTGAATGAAAGATCAAAAGGATAAATGATGCAGATTTATTTTCACAGCCACCTTTGCTCATATTTACCAAGGGAGCCAATAGAGAATGGGAGCGTGACGTCAGCAACGCACGGCATTCTGGGACATTCGGACACAGACACTACAGTCTAGACTGAGAAATAGTGGAGGTAGATGTTAAAATTTATATTGTATATTTAAAAACACATTAGAATAGAGAACACTTGCTGTGACATGAACTGCCATATCTGCTGTCATGACCGGAATGGAGAAAGGATCTAAAATGAAGCGCAATTTTATGCTTTTCAGCTTAAAACAACACAATGGCGAAAGCAGCTCAATGAAAATAAACAACTTAAAAATCTGGCTTTTCGTTTGTATTTATCATTTATTACAGTTTTACAATTTCCGATCCACTTGAATTTGTGGAAGGTGCTCACGCCATCAATAACACATTTGGAATAGTAATTTAATTTGTGATATGGCTCATTGCGATCACTGTCCTTGTTCATAAAGCAACTCATGTGATTAAATGTTACTGTTCAGCAGCTCTTTGTAAGAAATCGTGTACTTGTTCTATTTAAGTCCAGTAAAACCTATTGAACTTTATCCCTCAAAGAAATTAGGGTGATATGACATATGATTAAATACATCAGTGTTTCTCAATTCCATTCCTCACATACCGTCGCTCTGCATATATTGCATGGCTCTCTCATTTAACCTGATTCAGACAACCAGCTAGTTCAAAGAGAGCTCCATGACTGAACTGTGTTGCGATTAACATGGTCCCTAAACAATGTTCATTGCTCCCCACTCCCTGAGCAGTGGAAATCAGTTTAAGTTTACTTAGGAATATTCATTCATGGATTTGCGCTGCATAGTCTTCACACACAGACAAAACTTTGAGATGTGTGACACAATATACCCCTGTAAATAAATGCAATTTAAATTCATGTCTTGCACACTTTAATGTTTGTTGAATGGAACATATACGCTGTCTTCGAACTGTAATCAGGGCGGAATATTTCGAGTTCGCAGGGCACTTACTTTTGAATAGAACAGACATCTGAGATACACACAAAATGTGCAGAGCGGTGGTTCACTCAAAAGATCAACTGGCTGAGATCAACCTGTAGTGTGTTTATTTTATCGGGCAGATATATCAGTGCCACCTAGTTATTAAAAACTGCAAAAGAGAAATTAATTTGGTCCTGTATGTGGTACAATAGAAGGCGGCGGTATGATTTCTGTGAGTGTGTATGTGTCGTGTTCTTGCCACACGACTGAGTGCTCGAATGAACGCAATGGATTCAAATATTAGTACATTTATTCTATGCAAGGGCAGCTCTTAAACATATTAAAGCAAATACAGTCATTTTTCCTCTAGTGATTTGTATTTATTGTCATTGTACGCTATTTAGAGTGTCCTAATACATGGCGGCGACTACCCAGAATGCACTGCGCAGTGACGTAAACTCCCGAGCTCTATATTAGTAGAGGGCACTGTCTATTATTATGTGTGTATATATATATAAAGCATGTTCATAGTGTTATGAAGTACACTCATCATTTAAATTAAATGTTTAAAAATACATTCTAAATTAATGGCCATTAAAAATAATTAAACAATATTGATTTGATTTAAATTTGATTAAACTACATATATATTTTTTTTAACCAGACTATTTATTAAAATACATTATAGTGTGTTTAATTAAAATACACTTAATTAAAAATAGATTGTTGAAATACATATTAAATATAGTAAATTGCAACTTAAATTACAAATACTTAAAAAAAACAAAAAAAAACAAATATATTTAATTGTATAATAGTCCTAACATAACTGACATTATTATTATTATTATTATTATTATTTTGTTACAATCACTGGCTGGAGTGCCCTTTGCCTGTGTTTTTTGGCATTTTGTTGTTGTTTGGATTGATCACCTGTATATTTGACATTCTGTCTGTTCAACCCGGTGTCACGCCAAAGTGTGTAATAGACACACTGGTCCACTCAAGGATGCGTGTCATGCTTTGCCTCCTCTAGGTGTGAAAATGACATGCATGTATTACCACTGGAGTATCAGCATGGTTGATAATTACTCAATGCCAGCAACTCCCCACAAACCAAACAGAAGCTATACAGTGTTGTATACACAATCTATACAATCATTGTTCTGGCTAAATATATTTTCTCATAACATAAGGTTGATGGGGATCCTGGATAAAAGCTGTGCAATACCTGGAAGAAAATATCGATATATTGCAAGCCTTCATCCCAACTCTGCCACCGACCTCTAAAGCTGTGCGGGACCTAGGAGTTCTATTAGAAGGGAATGGAAAGCTCCTGAAAGTCCAGGCCTCCTTCATTGTGGAGCACAGCACCGATATCCTTGCCACCCTAACCAAACTGGAAGAAACCTCCACGCCCACAGCTGCCAGCATCTTCAGCCAGCTGGAGGACCTCAGCATGCTGTTTGACTATGGCCGCACTGCAGATGCTGAGGATTGGCGTCCTAGAGAGCAGCTGAAGGAGTTAAACGAGGATGAGAGGTACACTTGTTCAGAGCTGTTTAAACAAGCAATGGCAGAATGTTCCACCAAACTACAGGCAGTGATAGAGAGACATCCTTGCACTGAACTATTCAAAGTCCTCCCAATCTTTGATCCTGCCAAGGTATCCGGTTTAAAACCTGATATTAAGGATTATGTTCAAGTTGTCCCTGCACTGAGGAATGTCTCCACAGAAGAGTGGCATCGCTACATCCGTATGGACAAGAGTGATGCAGGTGAGGTTAGTGCGGTGGAGTGGTGGGCTGCCAGGGAAGCTCGATTGCCAACACTCGCCCCACTAGCTGCACTGTACCTGCATCTCCCTACAACTTCAGTGGATGTGGAGAGGCTTTTTTCTCACTATTCTGCACTTTTAACAGAACACAGACGCAGCCTAACAGAGGAGAATGTTAAAATGATGCTGATTGCCAAATTTAACACCAGAGATTAATACATCTACATTCCATCTTTACTCACATCCAGTAGTTTTTCTGACGTAAATAATGTAAATAACTTTTTTTTTTCCTGATGCAAAATACTACTGATTGTAAATTACTATTTTTACTACTAAATTACTATAAATTATTATTAAATTTAGTTTTCTAATGTATTGCATTTATTTAAGTATTTAATTGATTGCTACACCACTTTTATTTATCATTGTTGTTATGTTACTTATTTATTTATTTATTAATATTTATTATTTATTAGTGCATGCTATTTATTTATTATTGAATGATATCAGAGTTTCTATAGTCTTTGATAATATGCAAATGTTTAGTCGATGATTTGTGTACAATTTAAAAAGAAATGTTTCCTGCACCTTTTAGTGGATTTAGTATAAAAGAGACCTAGCTTTGTTTAACAAACCAGTTGTTCCAATATGATTTTTATTGTCAACCTGAAATAAAAGTTTTTATGTTATTTGTAATGTTTTCAGCTGTCTGTGCTCTCCTATACTCTTAAAACCATTCCGCAGAATTCCACAGATTTTTCCAAAAATTCTGCACAGAAATTGGCAAAAAAGTCAGCAGATTCCGTCTGGCCCATAAGACACCTTACTGTAATTAAGCAAGTTAGCTATAAGCGTGAAAGGAATTTTTTTGTTTGTTTGTTTGTTTCTGTCTTTCAGATAGTGAGATGCAGAAGCTGCAGGACATTCTGACCTCAAGGCACAAGCAAGTTTTCTTTCAACATCCACATCATGGTGCTTGCACCAATCTGTAGCCCAAGCTGATTGGCGGAAAGCAAGGTCGTATCACATAAACTACTTGCCGTCCTGCAATGTGGTTCCAGAACATAACTGCAGCTACTGCACATATCTTGCCATCATTTGCTGCAAGGACTGCATGCCAGAAGAGTGGCTGTGTATGGATTGTGTAATACACATACACCAACTTGCCCTTCATAACCCTGCATTGAGGGAATTTTAGATAGGTTTGGCTCCCTCCTCTGACCAGCAGAGGGCACACTCTCCTGAGTAAAGGCCTTTTTTATAGTCTGCGTTCGAAAACCGGAAGCGTTGAGTAGTTGTGTAAAATAACTTCCGCTGTAGCCTGTATGAATGGCAATGCCCACAGCATGGGATTGTTGTGCTTTATTAATGAACAATTCATCATAGATGCTTCATCAAAACATATTAACCACAGTTTCCAATCATTAATCGAGTAAGACGGAACAAGGAAAAATGTTGTCATGATATTCCAACGCATATTTTGTGATTTAAATGGAAGCCCACAAGCCATGCTGTGTATGTATGCACAATACGTCAGAGACAGACCAGCTTTTTATTTAAAAAAAAATGTAAGAATAACATACGAACAACACATCACATTAAAGAGCAATAAAATCGGCGTTCAGCAGGTGTTATCATGATAACAATGTTACATTGTGCAATAATAAAAACAACAACAACATCAACAACATTAAAAATAAAATTTGAACAGTGTATTCTGAGAATTTTTCTAGCAGCCACGTGCAGATTATCAGTTAAAGAATCTATTTAACATTAGAAGATACCGTACCGTATGTGTAATCTTCCAGTTTAACGTGAAACATTATGTAAGCAAGCCGTTTGTAAGCACTGTTGGTATCGCGACAGTCATGAGATAACAACAAGGAAAAACAGGAAGATAGGGTGAACACACAACTAATACCGACTGATGATGACTGAGAACGGACAAAGAAAGACTGAACAGAATGGGGTTTAAATACATGGGCAAACGAGAGCAAATTAATGACAGGTGCAGGGTAACTAATCAAAAAAAGCAACACATGAGGAACAAAAACAGAAGGCAGGAGAACAGGGAAAACGGAACCAAAACACAAAGAACACATGACATTACTCCCCCTACTCTACTATTTCATTTTACTCTTCGCTAATCTAATGTACAGGGTGGGAAAATACATGGAGATGTATTACAAAGAAGCTTTATGAAATGCACATTCTGCCAGTACCAGTGTGAAAAAATGGCCAGTTTAGAGCACTTCGCCTGCCCAGCATGTAAACCCAACACCCTTTCTCTTTGTGCAGATGGAAACAGAAAGCTGTATTGATTTCGTCAGTCAAAAGGGTCAGTTGTTTTATGCTATATTATGTAATGTAAAAAATTAATTTCTGACATTGAACATCATCTTTTACAGTATTCAAGCGAGCAGTCCAAAAGGCAGGCGGCGAGACAGACAAGATGAGATTGATTGATTGTAGACCAACACCATTGCTCTACAATCAAAAATCAAAATTCTAAATCTCTGCCTCTGTTTCCACTCTGTTCTCATTCTCTGATCTGAAACACAATAAGTGGAGTGACAAAGACTGAAATGACTGAGCACTGACTGTTATTTAAAATAAAATAAGCTACATACAAAAACTTTATTTGCTATATTTAGTAAATAAATTAATATTTCAAGTCATTAGAAAACATTATTGCATTGTCTGTGTCATTCTCTCATCAGCAGCTGCAGTATCTCTCAGCTGTATCAGTGGAGTCACTGTGACTCTGACTGATGGAGGTTTTTGTACGACTCTTTGTCACTGCACTGTAAAAAATAAACAACACAATTTGTTGAGTCAGCTTAAAATAATTTGTTAACTCAAATATCTAAGTTGTCACTTAGCATAATGTAACATTTGAAGTTGAATACATTTTTTGTTTGTGTGGATGCAACATTTTCAGTTTCCATTGCCACTGTAGAAATAACATATTCACCTATTCATATATATATATATATATATATATATATATATATACACTACCGTTCAAAAGTTTGGGGTCAGTACATTTTTATTGTTTCTTTTTTTTTTTTTTTAAGAAATTAATACTTTTATTCACCAAGGATGTATTAAGTTAATAATTAAAAGTTTAATAAAAGTTAATAATAAACAATTTACATTGTTATAAAATATTTATATTTTCAATAAACACTGTACTTTTTAAACTTGTTATTCATGAAAGAATCCTGAAAAAAAAAAAATTACAGGTTCCAAAAAATATTTGGCAGCACAACTGTTGATATTATCCAACATTGATCATTCTAATAATAAATCCGCATATTAGAATGATTTCTGAAGGATCATGTGACACTTAAGACTGGAGTAAGAGCTAATAAAATTCAGCTTTTCATCACAGGAATAAATTCTATTTTAAAGTATGTTAAAATAAAAGCATTATTTTATATTGTAAAAACATTTGCAATATTACTGTTTTTTTTCTATATTTTTAATCAAATAAATGCAGCCTTGATGAGCATAAGAGACTTCTTTAAAGACTATTACAAGTCTTACTGACCCCAAACTTTTGAACGGTAGTGTATATATATATATATATATATATATATATATATATATATATATTATTAAGCAAACATATCCATCTTAAGGAGAGTTTAACATTATAAATAAAATGTTTTATTTCTTTTTTTTCTTACTTTTTTTCCCAAGTCACTGTAATTACTGTATTCTTCATATCATGAGTTTAGACCATTTTAATATATTTGTAAATATATTAAAATAAAAAGCACTAGTTTCATTATTAGTAAAAAATATTATTACTATTATCTATAAATCAGTTTTACTGTTTATTGTTGGGTTTTATGTCCATTGCGGTCTTTTTAATGTTGAATCTATGTTGACAGGTTGCTATATGGAAAATCTTTGCATGTAGCCCTTTTTTTTCATTTGTGTATAGATCTTCAAAACTCATAATTGTGTCAAGTAACTCTAGACTAAAATAATGTAAATCTTAAACTTCAGTTTTTTTGTGAATCATGATGATTGAACTGCATAGAAGAACAGAAGCTTGTGGAGAAACTCCACAACATCCATGATAAAAGAGGTCACCGTAAAGGTCACCTTAAAACTCACAGATCATCAAATATATTTCCTTAAAGTGTTAGCGAGTGTCAGCACACAACAAAAGCATGAATGAGAAATATAGTGTACTATAAAGTCAAACTGAATCAAATCTGTTGTAAATGAGATTAATAAACTCTTCAGCTGATAAAGAAAAAATAAAATAATAATAATAATAATAAAATGTATCAGATTGTTACGATGAAACACTCAATAATGGTTGAAAAAAGAAAATAATGAAATTACATAGGGAAATCAACTCAAGTGACAAGTCAGACAGTAACCATGCCATAAACATTGATATTAACACATAGAAAAAATGTCTAATGGACACTATGCAGATGCAAACAGAGGCAATAATTGTGTTTTTTGTCTGCTTTTTTCTTATAATAAAGTAATCTTTGGGCTGCATGTTACATTATTTACTACTTATCAGGGCACAGAGATGATGAACCCTGAGATTGACCCAGTCCATTCAGCATGCTTCTGTTTTTCAAATGAAGCCAAATAATCCACACATAAGATGAAGTCAAGATGCACAAGTATACTGGATGAAGGTCATTTGCATTTAGTATATACTGTAAATGTCCATTTTAACTGTAGATAGAGACAGACATGCTCACAAGTCTTTCATCTGAAGTCCAAGTCGAGGCTGGAGTCATTTCAGGTCGAGTCTATACACTAGAGTCAGATTTCTATTAAAATGTGACTTGAGTGTGACTCGAGTCTGAGTTACTAACTTGATTGCCCATCTCTGGATAAACATTTACAGAAGAAATTAACAAAACATCCTGCTCAGTTTTACAGACATTGAAGTATACAGAAGTGACTAAATGCAGTCAGCAATGTTCAGCTTGATTGACAGGGATCATATATTGATAATATTCAAACACTGACTCATTCTCTTCAGAAATACAAGATTGATGATGATTGCAATGGAATTCTGTTATTTGTGTTTGTGTTGATCAGTGTTGTGTGTGATTGTGTTGTAGAGCAGCTGCAGTTTCTCTCATCTGTATCAGTGCAGTCACTGTGACTCTGACTGATGGAGGTTTTTGTACGACTCTTTATCACTGTGTGGATACAGCTTTACTGTTGATCCAGTGTAAACTCTGACAGTAATAATCTCCTGTATCTTCAGTCTGGACTCCACTGATGGTCAGAGTGAAATCAGTTCCATGATCGGCTCCATTTCCACTGAATCTTGATGGAGTTCCAGTATAAAGGGTTTTGATGCTGTGAACTAAAAGTTTAGGAGTTTCTCCAGGTTTCTGTAAGTACCAGGAGAAACATTGCTTACACCAACCATTTGACTGGTCTCCAATGGTGCTGCTGGTTTTACAGGTCAGAGTGACTGTTTGTCCGTTCTGAACTTGTTTCTCTTTTGGAGTCTGAATTACAGTCACCTGTCCTGTAGACTCTGAAGAACAATTAAAAGACATGAAACTGAAAGAGTTTTGAAATTGTTTTTAACTGATGAGCTAATGGAATTAAGAATCTTACCTTGAAAATACATCCCTAAGATCAAAATCAAGATGATGAATGTCATTGTAGTCGTTGTGTCAGTTATGATAAACAGTGTGAGTCATGAAGTGTTAAACTCACAGCACTATAAACACTCTCAGAGCACTGAAGCATGTGCTGACAATGCAAAATGACTCTCTATATTTAAATCATTCACCTGCAGACCGTTGTATGAATATATATATATATATATGTATGTATATATATATATATATATATATATATTAGCACTCTTGGTAAATATGAGCAAAGGTGGCTGCGAAAATAAATCTGCATTGTTTATCTTTTTAATCTTTTATTCAAAACATTCACAAAATTCTAACCTATCACTGAAGTAAAACAATGGAAAGCAAGGGGAAAATCTCATTATGAAATAAATGTTTTTCTCTAGTTCATGTTGACCACAATTATTGGCACCCAACTATTGCAATGTGGGTGTCCAGATGAGGATGATGATGTTGTTCATTGTTGTTGTTTTGTCTTGTGTGATGATGAAGATTCTGTTCTGTTCTGCTCTCAGTCATGAAGTGTTAAACTCACAGCACTATAAACACTCTCATGCAAAGTGTCTCTCTATGTAAATGATCTTCATACACAGAACAGGCAGCTGTCAGTCTCAGACCTCAGATCAATTTATGCATGTTCATGTTCTACAAAACATTAGAAACTTCAATACTGATAACACGAATATGAACTATTGAAAACAGACAGACAATAATGAGTGTTTGTTGTTGTTTTAATATATAAATGTACCCAACACTATTCTCATTCAGCTTTTATTCATATGTATTTTATTTACATATTTTATGTTTTTCCTTATATTTTATTCATCACTGTTTTCTGTGATAATAAATAACTCTATAAATGGCATCATTTCTCCTACAGTGAGCGTGAAAGATTTCCACAAAGATCACCAGCAGTAATGTGAGAGACAAACATGGGCTTCATTTAAGACTGGAGCCAGAGCTGAAGGTGTTCAGATGCATCAGGTTTCAGGACAGCAGTGCTGGAGTCCTGCAGAAGGACGGTCTGAACAGCTGGAGCAGCAGCCTGACTCTCTCATGAGTCTCTCAGTGAGCTGTGAGGAGAAGTGAGGAGAGATCAGTGTTCAGAGCAGATCCACTCACTCTCTCCTCTGGATTCTCACTGATGTCTCACATGGAGACCAACAGCACATGAGAGACTCACACTGAGCTTTACTCTCTCTCATCTGCTCTGTTTTTCACCAGCAACATCAGGCATTACTGCATTCGTGCTTTGATTCAGTGCTGATATACTTTAAAATGAGTAATCAAAAAGATATTCTGTCTTCATGTATTTGATACCTACAGTCTGTCTTGATTGTTCTGCTGTCTTTTTTAGAGTTTGAGAGGAACAGAATCACTCAAATATGAGTTTGACTGTTTGACACTTTATTCTCTGAAATGAGTTGAGTTGGACTAATGGAGAGATGAGGTTTGTTCATATTCATCAGTTCACACTGAGACTCTGTGACTCTGTTGACTGTAACTGTTGACTCTGTGATGAGACACAGTGAATGATTCATTCTGATGTGTGTCCTTCAGTATCTGTGTCACTCACAGCTGTTACTGAACACAACCATGCTGAAGTTGTGTGTAAAAATCAGATGAGAGAATCAGACAAACCAGACAATAAGTTACTGGCAAGACATGCTCACGAGTCAGTAAGCCTGTTATAATAATGCGCTTGTTTAGGACTGATGATGTACCTGCAGCATAATTAGAATGGCCTACTTAATCCCTGACTACGTGTTCACTTAACCGTCTCATAACCCAATATGCCCCTACTATACAGGTGCTGGTCATATAATTAGAATATCTTCAAAAAGTTGATTTATTTCACTAATTCCATTCAAGAAGTGAAACTTGTATAATGTATACATTCATTCCACACAGACTGATATATTTCAAGTGTTTATTTATTTTAATTTTGATGATTATAACTGACAACTAATGAAAACCCCAAATTCAGTATCTCAGAAAATTAGAATATTACTTAAGACCAATACAAAGAAAGGATTTTTAGAAATCTTGGCCAACTGAAAAGTATGAACATGAAAAGTATGAGCATGTACAGCACTCAAGCCCTAGATGGGGCTCCTTTTGCCTGAATTACTGCAGCAATGCGGCATGGCATGGAGTCGATCAGTCTGTGGCACTGCTCAGGTGTTATGAGAGCCCAGGTTGCTCTGATAGTGGCCTTCAGCTCTTCTGCATTGTTGGGTCTGGCATATCACATCTTCCTCTTCACAATACCCCATTAATTTTCTATGGGGTTAAGGTCAGGCGAGTTTGCTGGTCAATTAAGAACAGGGATACCATGGTCCTTAAACCAGGTACTGGTAACTTTGACACTGTGTGCAGGTGCCAAGTCCTGTTGGAAAATGAAATCTGCATTTCCTTAAAGTTGGTCAGCAGCAGGAAGCATGAAGTGCTCTAAAACGTCCTGGTATACAGCTGCATTGACCTTGGACCTCAGAAAACACAGTGGACCAACACCAGCAGATGGCATGGCACCCCAAACCATCACTGACTGCGGAAACTTCACACTGGACCTCAAGCAACGTGGTTTCTGTGCCTCCCCTCTCTTCCTCCAGACTCTGGGGCCCTGATTTCCAAAGGAAATGCTAAATTTACTTTCATCAGAGAACATAACTTTGGACCACTCAGCAGCAGTCCAGTCCTTTTTGTCTTTAGCCCAGGCGAGATGCTTCTGACGCTGTCTGTTGTTCAAGAGTGGCTTGACACAAGGAATGCGACAGCTGAAACCCATGTCTTGCATACGTCTGTGCGTAGTGGTTCTTGAAGCACTGACTCCAGCTGCAGTCTACTCTTTGTGAATCTCCCCCACATTTTTGAATGGGTTTTGTTTCACAATTCTCTCCAGGGTGCGGTTATACCTATTGCTTGTACACTTTTTTCTACCACATCTTTACCTTCCCTTCGCCTCTCTATTAATGTGCTTGGACACAGAGCTCTGTGAACAGCCAGCCTCTTTTGCAATGACCTTTTGTGTCTTGCCCTCCTTGTGCAAGGTGTCAATGGTCATCTTTTGGGCAACTGTCAAATCAGCAGTTTTCCCCATGATTGTGTAGCCTACAGAACTAGACTGAGAGACCATTTAAAGGCCTTTGCAGGTGTTTTGAGTTAATTAGCTGATTAGAGTGTGGCACCAGGCGTCTTCAATACTGAACTTTTTCACAATATTCTAGTTTTCTGAGATACTGAATTTGGGTTGTCAGTTATAATCATCAAAATTAAAAGAAATAAACACTTGAAATATATCAGTCTGTGTGGAATGAATGTATACATTATACAAGTTTCACTTCTTGAATGGAATTTGTGAAATAAATCAACTTTTTGAAGATATTCTAATTAAATGACCAGCACCTGTGTAATATGTGAAAAACAGTATGCCAAAAGAGTAGTGTGTCTGAATTTATAGTATTCAAAAAAAAAAAAAAAACGTAGGTGAAAAAAGTATCTGGTAGTGCTGGAAGAGACAGCTTTTCAAAGCATTGAATCATCTGAAACAGTTACCTTGCAAATTGATTCACAGTTTCAAAGAATTCACCTGATGTTGGATAATAATAATAATAATAATAATAATAATAAGTTTAATTTGTATAGCACCTTTCCCAAGCTCAAGGACACTTAACAATAACAGGCAATATAATCAATACATACACAGATGGACAGTAGGCATTTGCCAAGTCCAAAACATGTGATTGCAGTTGCAAACCATAGTAATGATACAAATATTCAAAATACAACAGGCAATCAGATGCAACATTAAACCATAATAGTTTAAGAAGAAACAGATAATGAATGATAATATTGGTTAAACAGATAGATTTTGAGTTTAGACTTAAACTCGTGCAGTGTGGTGGTTTGTGCTCCACTGAAAACCAGGAATGTTTCGTTTGTCAACTCTGCACCCTGGTTTACATCCGAACTTCGTCATCTAAAAGTCAAGGGTCGTCGATTGGAGCGATTATGTGCTAAGACTGGACTAGCGGTTCATAAAGATTTGTATGCTGACCATATGAAAGTTTATAAGTCTGCACTTTCCACTGCAAAAATGAATTATTATGCTGGTCTAATAGGATCTGATGCGGGAAACACAAAATCACTTTTCTCTTTGATTAACACTATTTTAAAGCCAACTGAGTTTTCAAATTCTCATACTTATTCTATTGAATTGTGTGAAGAATTTATGCTCTTTTTTAATAAGAAAATTGAATTAATTCATCAGCAAATGGTTCCACCTAACTCTGATTGTAACACTTCCTCTGGTCAAGTATTATTTTTATCTTGTGTTTCTACCTTTTCTACCTTTAAATTACCAACTGTAGAAGAAGTACGTTATATTGTACAAAAATCTAAATCTGTCACGTGTCAACTGGACCCATTACCGACTCACTTGGTTAAAGTTGGCTTACCTTTTCTTTCTTCTGTAATTACAGACATCATGCATGCTTCACTTCTTTCTGGTATTGTTCCTACTGGTTTTAAAACTTTCTATTCTTAAGAAACCAGGGCTTGATTCAAGTAATTCTGACAATTATCGTCCAATCTCCAATTTGCCATTTTTGTCTAAAATTCTTGAAAAGATTGTTGCTTCCCAGCTTCGTGGTCATCTTTCCAGTAATAGTTTATTTGAACGGTTCCAATCTGGGTTTCGTTCTCAGCATAGTGTTGAGACCGCACTTGTAAAAATATCAAATGATTTACTACTAACTGCCGATTCTGGACTTTTATCAATTCTTATACTTCTGGATCTTAGCGCAGCATTTGATACCGTCTCACACACTATATTATTAAACAGATTGGAATCTATTGGAATTACTGGTACAGTCCTTTCTTGGTTTCGTTCTTATCTTACAGACTGGACACAATTTGTACAACTTAAACAGTTTCAATCAACCACTACTCCAGTTGTCACTGGTGTTCCACAGGGCTCTGTTTTGGGACCTCTTTTGTTTCTTATTTATCTTCTTCCTATAGGCACCCTCTTTAGGAAACATGGTATCTTGTTGAGTGCCTCGAAGAATTAAAAGTTTGGTTTTCACGTAATTTTCTCAAACTGTATAATAGTAAAACAGAAATTCTTCTTGTTGGTACAAAAACTATATTAGGTAAGTCAAACATTTCTTCTGTTTTGATTGATAATTCTAATGTTCCATTGTCCAATCAGGTTAAAAGTTTGGGAGTCATCTTAGATCAAACATTGTCTTTTGAAGCTCATATTAATAGTGTTACCCGTTCTGCATTCTTTCATATTAGGAATATCAATCGTTTACGTCCCGTTCTTTCAACGAAGAGCACGGCTACTCTTGTGCATGCTCTTGTAACTTCAAGAATTGATTACTGCAATGCTTTATTTTACGGGCTTCCTTCAAAAGCACTCCAGAAATTACAGTTGGTACAAAATGCCGCTGCTCGGGTTATATCCAAAACTTCCATTTCCCAACATATCACTCCTGTCTTACAAAATTTGCATTGGCTTCCAGTTAAATTCCGTGTAAATTTTAAAATTTTACTTTTAACTTATAAAGCACTCAACAACTTGGCACCTCCATATCTTTTGGATCTTCTCCATGTACAAATTCCATCACGTAACTTAAGGTCTTCTTCGGCAGTTACTCTTGTACTTCCACGTACAAGCACTTCCTGCTGAGGTTCGCAACAGTTCAAGTCTTCCAGTTTTTAAATCTCGTCTAAAAACATGTTTGTTTAGGCAGGCTTTTATGTGATTTTATCTTGTCTGTTGCATTGTTTTTGTTTGTTTTTTAATTAACGTAATTGTTTTATTTCTGATTGTAAGGTGTCCTTGAGTGCCATGAAAGGCGCCTTTAAATAAAATGTATTATTATTATTATTATTACTATTGATCGAAGACACAGGGGCAATGAGTTCCAAAGTTTAGGAGCCATAACAGAGAACGCTCTCCCTCCCATAGATGAAAGGCAAGATCTAGGAACAAAAAGAAGTACCTCTCCCGAAGATCGAAGTAGACGAGAAGGAATATATGAAGAAAGTCAGAGAGATAAGTAGGTACAAGACCGTGGAGTGACTTAAAGGTAAGCAGAAGAATGTTATAATTGATACGAGAAGAAACAGGAAGCCAGTGGAGGTTAAAAAGAATAGGAGTGATATGAACAGACCGTTTGGTATACGTTAACATTCTTGCAGCAGAATTTTGAATACGTTGCAAACAGGAGATAGAGCATGCTGGTAATCCAGAAAAAAGAAGCATTACAGTAGTCAAGGTGAGATGTGATAAATGCATGTACTAGTGATTCAGCATCCTTTGGACTCATGAAGGTACGGAGTTTGGCAATACGCCGTAATTGAAAAAATGCAGTTTTGGACAGTTTGCTAATATAAGCGTCTAGATTTAGTGAAGAGTCAAGGATGATACCTAAGCTTTTGACGGTGGCAGAAGGAAGAATTGATGTAGCTTCAAGGTCAATTCTAAGGGGATTAGTCATGTTTTTTGTTACAGTTGGGGGGCCGACAATTAAAATTTCCGTTTTTGTCAGATTCAAGCTTAGAGAGTTGGAGCTAAGCCAAGCTTTTAGCTCATCGACACATGACACTAGCGCAGTAGTCTGGTGAATAGAATCAAGTCGGCAAGAAGTATACATCTGAATATCATCAGCATAACAGTGGTATTGAAAACCATAATTACGAATAATTTGTCCAAGGGGCATAATGTAAATAATAAATAATAATGGACCTACAGCTGAGCCCTGTGGGACACCCAATTTAAGAGGGACAATGGGAGATTTGTAGTTATGCATGGTGATATAATATTGTCTATCCGTCAAATAGGAGGAAAGCCAGGCTAGCGCAGCTCCTGAGATGCCAATCTCTGAGAGGCGCATAAGTAGTAGCTTATGAGAGACAGTGTCAAAAGCTGAGCTAAGGTCAAGTGATAAGAGTATGGAAAGGTTGCCCGAATCACAAGAAAGAAGGAGATCATTTGTAACCCATACTAGAGCAGTTTCAGTACTGGGTTGCGAACGAAAACCTGACTGAAATTTATCAAAGTGTTTGTTGCGGGCTAGAAATGACTGCAACTGAGTGGCAACGACCTTTTTTCCATGACTTTTGAAATAAACGGTAGGTTGGAAATGGGGTGATAATAAGCATAATCACCTGGGTCCAGTGTTGGCTTTTTAAGAATAGGAGTGATAGCAGCAGTTTTGAGTAAAACTGGGACAGTAGCAGAAATAAGAGACATGTTTACAAGATGTGAAATAGAACCAGAAATGGCAGAGGAACAGTGTTTTAAAAGGAACGTTGGTACAGGGTCAACATGGCATGAAGAAGAGTTGGATTTTTGTATTATTTCATTAATTAAGGTGGGGTTTGTCAAGGAGAAGCTATTGAGCGTTTGAATAGGCTGAGCTAGTTTACAAGTATAAGTGGTTGGTTCTGCATCAAATGTTCCACATACAGCATCCAGCTTACCCTGAAAGTAATGTAAAAAGGAACAGCATAGATCATCAGATTCTTGTAAAGAAGCATTCTGTGTAGGAGGCTGAACTAGCCGGTTCACCATGCTAAAAAGTGATTTGGGCTTGTTGTTTGTTGTGCTAATAGTTTTGGAGATATAGGAAGAATGAGCTGTGTTCAAGGCAATTTTGTAATGTTTAACATGGTCAGAAAAAGCCAGATAGTGTACAGTTAAACCTGTTTTCCTAAAAAGGTGTTCAAGTTGTCTGCCTTTGGCTTTCATAGCTCGTAGCTCCTCGTTATACCATGGTGCAGAGCGAGACATGGGAACAGACCTAGTTATAGTTGGACCAAGCTCGTCTAAAACATCAGCAATAGCAGAGTGATACAAATCATATATCTTGGATGGACAAGTAAAATTGAATACATCAGAAACAGCAGATGAAGCAATAGAGGTAGTAAGTGCATCAATGTTGATTGCACTGAGCTTACGATAAGAAATAGTTTTGTTTACAGTACTATTCATTGGGAAAGTGATTGTAAAGTCGAAAGTAATAAGCTTGTGATCAGAAATAGGAGTAGCCAGTCCACTGATAGAGATGTTGTTTAAGCCTGATGTACAGACTAAATCAAGCGTATGACCACGAGTGTGAGTAGGGAAGTTGACATTCTGATTAAGATAAAAACAGTCCAGAACAGCTTTTAGCTGAGTACTATTAAAGCAGGGTGTATCAACATGGATGTTAAAGTCACCAAGTAAGATGACCTGGGCTGATGATGCACAAGCAAGTGTAAGTAGTTTGCTGAGTTCTGAGAAAAAGACATTTTGCTGTTTGGGTGGTCTATAAACCAGAATAACTGTGATGGGACAGTTTGAGCCAACTCTCATGGCCATGTATTCAAAAGTATTAGTACAGTGAAAATCCGTCCGAGTAAGTGTTATAGAGTTGCGACAAATAACTGCAAGACCACCTCCTTTACCAGATAGACGCGGCCTAGACAAGTAATGATAACCATTCGGCGTAAGAAGATTAAATTGAATGAAATCGTTAGGTGTTTGCCAAGTCTCAGTAAGAAATAACATGTCCAAGTCAATATCCGTAATTAGTTCATTTAGGTAGGGACCCTTGTCCAAGGTGGAGTGACAGTTCAACAGAGCAAAGTGATGATGATGCAGTTGTCCTGTGTTGCCAGCGAAGTTGCCCATTGAGGCTGACTTTTTAATGTAAACAAGCGATGAATGACAGTCTCTTGGTAGACATTTTGATTTGAACAAAGTTCTATTACATGTCCATATGCACGGAATAACCGAAGGTTTTGGCTGCTGAATATGAAAGATCCTTTTCACTGAGCGATGTATGTAACGCGGACATCGGATTTTCCCGAGCGAGCTGCAGTGTTTGTATGTCACAGAGTCAAGACGCGGGTGCCCATCAAGCGCCCTGAGTTCACTAGACAGGTATCCAAATTCCATATAGGAAGGTAGTCCAATGGTGCTAAAGAGAAACAGAGACAACGCAAGTGCCAGTGCATTTGACTTGTTGGTGATAGCCATGGAAAAGCCGGAAAACAGCAAAGCCGCGTTAGCCAGAACCACAGCCAACCCAACATCAATAGAAGCAGACAGTACCAACCAGACAGTAAGCCAGTAGAGCAACTAGTGAGAAGAGTGTTAGCTCACCTCACAGTCCGTCCGATAGATGTGGAATCGAGGAGTGAGAGGGCTCGCAGCAGGCCATCAACCGGGAGTTCCCAGCGGAAGCAATGTACACCAGCCGAACAGTAAAGTAAATCCAAGTTGCCAAAGACCATCAGCCAAGCAAAAAAGTTAATCCAGCGAGAGTAAATCCTTAAAGTAGTAGTAGTAGTATAGTAGCGATGCGCACAGCGTTCCCACACCGGATGCACCATCAGTGTGAAATATTGCTTATTTTACACTGCAATTTTGAGCAGTCTATTTTAAATACACTCTTGGTTTTATGATTCTGGACTTTGCAGCCTTTGTGTTCTGATCTTGCACAGACCCCACATTTTGTTTCCTTCACTGGTTGCCTTGTGTTTGACCATCGCCTGGTTTTGACTAATCTCTTTTTAATAAGTCTCTGTATATGGATTCAGACCCTCACTCTCTGCGTGATGCTATATAATATAAATAAATAGTCCCATAAATAGTGTCATTGTGTTGTTTGTTATCCTCCCATCGGCAGCTGCAGTATCTCTCAGCTGTATCAGTGCAGTCACTGTGACTCTGACTGATGGAGGTTTTGTGTACGACTCTTTATCACTGTGTGAACACACAGCTACTAGGACAATGTCTACTCTGACAGTAATAATCTCCTGTATCTTCAGCCTGGACTCCACTGATGGTCAGAGTGAAATCACTGCCAGATCCACTGCCACTGAATCTAGATGGAGTTCCTGACTGGAGGCTGTTTGTATAATATATTAGAAGTTTAGGAGCTTCTCCAGGTTTCTGTAAGTACCACGACAGACATGGTGGGCTGCAGCCTTGTAAAGGAGTGCTGGCCGTGCATCTCATCACAACAGTCTTTCCTGGTTCAGTTGTTTGAACTGGAGGAGTCTGACTAATGGTGACCTGTCCACTGGAGCCTATAAATAAATGTATAGGGTTCATATATGTGCATCAAGGTAAATACAAACATTTGCTTCCATATTATAATATACAGTATATGTTAGCTAACTTCATTAATTAAGCTGCTTTATCCAAACTCTTATGTACCTTGTATATAGCAGACCAATATCCAGATGAGGATGATGATGTTGTTCATTGTTGTTGTTTTGTCTTGTGTGATGATGAAGATTCTGTTCTGTTCTGCTCTCAGTCATGAAGTGTTAAACTCACAGCACTATAAACACTCTCAGAGCACTGAAGCATGTGCTGACAATGCAAAGAAGTGGGCAGG
Organism: Labeo catla; assembly: GCA_012976165.1. Taxonomy (NCBI): domain Eukaryota; kingdom Metazoa; phylum Chordata; class Actinopteri; order Cypriniformes; family Cyprinidae; genus Labeo; species Labeo catla. The sequence continues at coordinate 27,247 of VONZ01001838.1, forward strand.
ATTTACAACAGCTTGTGCTGCTACAAGACTAATATACTAGAATAGAGTTACAGAATATATCATCCTTTATATTCCATCAGATGAGCCGCCACCACTTTAAGAAGAGTGTGAATCATTAGTTGGTCCATAAAATATTAGGACTGACTGTACATCTATCATGAATCCTCATGTGGGCCTGAAATTATACAATGGACAGAAAACATTCTGTTAAAAAGCTGTACATCTGCAGAGTAACACATGATGGAGCTCCTCATGACGCCTCGTTCCACAAGAGTCACTCTGAGTGCTGATGATTCTCCAGTGAGCGCTGCTCTCTCCTGAAGATGAGGTGTATCTGAGTGTCCTGTGTCAGGCAGGATTCACATGAGTCTAGTGCTGCAGCTGTAGTCATTTACAACTCAATACTGAAAGAGAGCTCTAGTGTCAAAGCACTGGCTGATCTTTCAATCTGCTGATCTTTCAAGTAAATCTACTGGAGTTCTGTTTACAACATTCAAATGACTGTCATAAAATGGTATTAGTCTAGTAGTTTGATGATTGACTCAGTAAATAATAGTGGGATTGAAGCATTACTGAACTGCAAATATGTTCTGTTAAACAAAAGCAGCTGCTATTACAGAAAAATCACTGTGATGCATTTACACTGTGAATAGATAAACAGTGATCATCTCTCAAAAATGCAACAACAAATTTTTTTTTACTGCTGACACATCAACAATCATCATATAAACCTCAACAATGGTGACAATCAACAAAACTTTCAGATAAACATCCACTCTGAACCTCACAAAACAAGCTGTTGAAAAGTCACAACATCAATAATAATAATAATAATAATAATAATAATAATACAGAATTTAGCGCTTAAGCTTATATTTTATAGATAAACATTAACCTTGGCAACACCTACGGAAACAGGACTGTAGTCAGATTATGAACATGTAGTGACCTGGGGACATTTTTCATTTTATTAATAGTTTTTAAAACTGAAAACTCTCATGTGAGTCATATATCAGGCCTCAGTGTGTGATTTATTTGATAGTTTTTTCCATTTGTTTATTTATATACACTAGACAAAGAAATACTGACTACACTTTACTGTATGTCTATTAAATATGTATAGAAAGTAAATAAGTAAGTAAAGTAAATAAGTAAAAAATACTGGATTAAATCTCTCAAATGCATGCTAAATTGTTGTGTTGTTTGTGATCCTCGCATCAGCAGTTGCAGTATCTCTCAGCTGTATCAGTGCAGTCACTGTGACTCTGACTGATGGAGGTTTTTGTACGACTCTTTATCACTGTGTAAACACATATTTACTGTTGATGTAGTGTTCACTCTGACAGTAATAATCTCCTGTATCTTCAGTCTGGACTCCACTGATGGTCAGAGTGAAATCCTTGTCAGATCCACTGCCACTGAATCTAGATGGAACTCCAGTGTAACGGCTTGTTGCTTTATATATGAGGAGTTTAGGAGCTTCTCCAGGTTTCTGTAAGTACCAGGCTAAGTCAGTACCATCATCCACTCTACTGTTGGTTTTACAGTTTATTTTGACTTCTTGTCCTTGAGCTGCTGTTATTGATGATGGACTCTGAGTTACAGTGTACTGTCCTCTACACTCTGAAATAAAGAACAAGAATAACATTTACACAAATCTGACAATGATGTACATTTCACATTTTAAAATAATAAAAAAAATCATGTTTTAACTCACAAACCTTGAGCAAACATTGTGAGTGTCCAGATGAGGATGATGATGTTGTTCATTGTTGTTTTGTCTTGTGTGATGATGAAGATTCTGTTCTGTTCTGCTCTCAGTCATGAAGTGTTAAACTCACAGCACTATAAACACTCTCAGAGCACTGAAGCATGTGCTGACAATGCAAAGAAGTGGGCAGGATTTACAACAGCTTGTGCTGCTACAAGACTAATATACTAGAATAGAGTTACAAAATATATCATCCTATATATTCAATCAGATGAGCCGCCGCCACTTTAAGAAGAGCGTGAGTTATGAGTCAGTTCATAAAATATCAGTCTATCATGAATCCTCAAGTGGACCTGAAATTTTAACCCTCTATGGTATGCATTATGTTCTAACCATGAAATATTTTAATAAGTTAAAAAGTCCAAGGTCCAATTGCAGAGGGAGGTGTTAAGGCCCAGAAGGTTTAGTTTGTTGATGAGCTGTTGTGGGATTATTGTGTTGAATGCTGAGCTGAAGTCAATGAACAGCATTCTAACATAAGAGCCTTCGTTTTCTAAGTGAGTAAGAGCTAGGTGTAGGGTGGAGGAAATGGCATCGTCCGTGGAGCGGTTTGGACGGTATGCAAACTGGAGCAGATCGAGTGTGTTGAGGAGGCTGGTTTTGATATTGTGCATAACTAACCTCTCAAAGCACTTCATCATGATTGGAGTCAGTGCTATGGGATGGTAGTCATTCAAACAGAACACAGGGGACTTTTTTGGGACTGGAATTATGGAGGTGGTTTTGAGACACGTGGGGATGACTGCCTGGCTCAGCGAGGTGTTGAAGATAACTGTAAGGACATCAGTCAGCTGTGCAGCACAGTCCCTCAGTACACGGCCAGGTATGTTGTCAGGACCCACAGCCTTGCGTGGGTTAACCCTTCCTTATGTCGACTGGAGACAGACAGAGTGCCTGAGTGCATCTGGGAGGGATGTGACATCATCGCAGGCCTGTGGCAGGGGCTTGTAATCAGTGATGGTCTGAATGGCTTGCCACAGACTCCGTGTGTCTTTGCTGTCAGTAAAGTGATTATTTATTTTTTGTGCATAAATGCCACGGGACAGATTGGCTCTTACTGTTTTTTTTAGGGCTGCTTTGTCTCCTGATCTGAATGCATCATCTCTGGTCTTTAGCAGGCCACGAACCTCTGCTGTCATCCACGGCTTCTGGTTTGCACATGTGGTGATGGTCTTGGTGACTGTCACGTCATCAATGCATTTTTTGATGTAAGCAGTCACAGTTTCTGTGTACTCATGCAGGTCTGTGTGGTTGTAGGTGGCCGCATCTCTGAACATGCTCCAGTCTGTGCACTGAAAGCAGTCCTGTAGTGTTGAGGTGGCATCATCTGGCCATACTGTGATCTGTTTTTGAACCGGTTTGGTAAGTTTTAAAAGTGGTCTGTATGCTGGGATTAGCATAACAGAGATGTGGTCCGAGTAACTGAGGTGGGGATTGGGTTCAGCTTTGTACGCATTTTTTTTTTCGTTGTGTAAACCAAGTCCAGAGTGTTGTTCCCCCTTGTTTCAAAGTTCCCATGTTGGTAGAACTTTGGCAAAACTGACTTTAAGTTTGCGTGGTTGAAGTCGCCGGCAATGATGAAAAAGCCGTAGGGGTTATTTGTTTGTTCTTCGCTGATGACGCTGTACAGCTCTCGAAGCGCGTCCTTAGCGTTTGTACACGACAGGATGTAAACCGTGACAGTAACAATGGCCGTGAACTCCTGCGGCAGATAGAACAGCCGACACTTCACAAACATAAACTCCACCAGTGATGAACAGTGTTTTGTCACTACCACAGCATTGTTACACCATCCCTTGTTGATATAAACACACAGTCCTCCCCCGTGAGTCTTACCAGACAGTGCTGTATCTCTGTCCGCTCGGTAGCAGGTTAGCCCGTGCATCTGAATGGCAGAGTCGGGAATGTTGTCGTTCAGCCATGTTTCAGTGAAAACAAACACACAACAATCCCTTGCCTCATGCAGTGTAGAGCGACTGAGTTGAAATGAGTCCAGTTTATTTTCCAGTGAGCGAACATTAGAGAGCATGAGTGTTGGAAGAGCTGGTCTGGTGGGGTCAGCCCTTAGCCTAGCTCGTATGCCTCCGCGCTCGCCATGCTTCTGTCCCGTCACACACCGCCGGCGCCGCCGCTTTGTGTGGGTAGTGTCAGTAGACGAGGCCGTGGTCTCGGGGTTCGGCTTTAGCAGTAAGCAAAGGCCTTTGAGCTTCTCAGTGGCCGCCGGTGCGAGTTGGTGGTTGCATGCATTACCAATTTCCAATAGGCTTTGGCGATCATAGATGTATTTTGGAGTGTTTTCCTTATGAATTAGCCGTAAACTGACACTATTTTGAGATGAACAGACGACATTGAAAGACATAAAAGCACCGTTTTTGGGACCCGGAGTAGCCGCTGCGTCTGACCGAACCGCCTTGGGAAGGAACCCAAGATGGCAAATATCATGTGGCTTAAAAACAGCACATCATTGGCTACCTTAAGGCTGGTCCTTTTAATTACTATATTGTGTCCGAACTTACTGTATTTTTTCAGAATAACAAGGAAATAAGTAGAAAGTAATTGTTGCCATACGGCAACTCTGTACCACAGAGGGATAAAAATGAAAAAAAACAAAGATGGTGTCAGATTACAGCTTGTTCATGTTAAGTTTTGTTGTCCTTGTGCTCAAATTAGAGCTGAATTCACAACCAGCCTATACAGTATAAATATACATACATGAACAAGTGTGTCTTGATTCTTTTTTTGAAGCTGCAGGTTTTTCTATGAATCATGATGATTGAGCTGTAAATGAAGAACAGAAGAATCATTATGAGAAACTCCACAACATCCATGATAAAAGAGGTCAAAGGTCACATCAGACAATACAGCTCAACAATTACTGTATATTTCCTTAGAAAGTGCTAAATCTGCATACATCTAGAGAATGAATGAGACATATCAGCCTGGTCTCATTGTTTATTCGTAGGTATTTATACGTAATGTTTAGAGGCACAAAACGTACATTTTTGTATGTTTTTATTGATGCTAAAACATACAGTTTAGACGTATTTCAATGTTTAAAATGTAAAAGTCGCTACATATTTTTAGCTAAAAAACGTGAAACATTTACGTATCTTTTATACCATTAAGATATTCGTATCAATGCCTTTTTTTTATCATTTTATCAATAAGCGATTTAGATTTTTAGCCCCCTTAACCTACCCACAAACCTAAACGTATTTTATAGCAAAAATGCATTTTTATCCTTTTATCAATAAGCGATTTACATTTTTAGACCCCTTAACCTACCCCCAAACCTAAACCTACCCATTTTATAGCGAATATAAAAGGATATAAAACGTCACTGACCAAAATACGCAGGAAAATTACCATTTTAGTAACAATATAGCATAAAAATATTTTTTATAGTCACTAATCCCACTCCTGCCTCTAAACCTAACCACAGCTCTCTCTGTACAGTAATATAGAAACACATGACAGACAGATAATTGCAATCACAATCATTTATTTATTGCAAAAATGTCAAAAGCAGTACTAAAAGCAGTCCAAATGACGATGCGTTGCGGCCACAGTCCTCTCTGGCAGAATACAATAGGTCTGTGAGGTGCAGAGCAGAATTTAAATTGTTAATCGCTGAAAATATTATCCTGATTATTTTCCCTATTCATTCCATGAAGGTGTGCACGCATCATTCAAACACACCTCACCAGAAATACGGCATGGCGCAATCTGTGACGAATGCAGGTGTAGCCCTAAATAGCTTAGAGACTAATAAAAACGGCCCCTCTTTAAATTTTGAAATTTATCTAATCCTGAATTGTCAGTTCCTGTGACAGTTTATTTGTATTACTGTGCTGAGAGTAAAATTATTTGCTGTTAAACTAAGGTTCGTCAGCAGGGGGCACCCACGCTTTGCGCTAGTCATCAGTAGTTGAATAACAAAGAAATAGTATTCAGTACATGATGAGCTTCGTGATAGACACAACAGATGCGCTCCTTGCTTGACCTCTCTCTTTCTTCTATCTTTTCGAACAGAAAATAAATGTGTTGCTCTAAGAACGGACGTCACATCTTTCTTTAAAGTTTAACACAGGCAAGAACCAATGAGTGTTCGTTTTTCCTGCCATAAAACCTGTGGTTTGTTGATGCGGCACTATTTGAATTTGTAAAATGCACTTTAGTGCGGGTTTATTGCTGCTGCTGCTTGACTCGTTGCTCGGGATGGAGATGAAGATCGCCGGATAAAGGCTTGAATTTGGGTCCGTTTCTCGCAATCGATTCTGAAGATTTGGATTACAGCGCACAAATAAAATGGTTTCATTTTGTAATTATGATGCGTGTTCGGTGTATTTTATGGTTCTATTGTCAATCACAGCATATCGGAGAAAACGCCTTTTGTGTCCCATCACGGCAAACAAAGTAAAAATTACATGAATAGTTAAACGATTGCAGAAATGTTATTCATTTTAAGGGTTTCAAGCAGGGGTGCTCAATCCTGTTCCTGCAGAGTTCAGCACCAACCCTGATCAAACACACCTGAGCCAACTAATTAGGATCTGAAGGAGCACTTGATAATGGACCTTTATCTCACTTCCTATATTCGGTAAGCGAAGCAGTGTATCCCCACTTCCGGTCCCATCGCAACGCCATGAAAACTAATGGGAGAATCGTCTCTTTCCTTTCTTTCGTCGGTGTTACTGCAGTGTGTTTGGCTGCTTTTATTCCAAACAATGACACACTGCCTCAGTTTTCACGATTTCCTGACACAACACGGATGAGATGCGTGGGATGAATTAAGGTCCTTCTGAAATATTACGAGCACTTTCGCGTGGAGTATGCATTTAAAAACTGAAGATGTTTAGGCCTACATCTCATATCACCTGCTGAAATGTTCCTATTAATATGAATAATAAATAGATTTTAACCTGCTGCTGTCAAATTCGTCTTCTCATTAACAATGTGTTTCTCATCATATTTTATACCTATTTACATTAGAATACATTTTAAATAAACACCCTTACTAAATTAACCATGGATTTACTATAGTAAATGTAGTAACCATGTTATATTTTTATTTTTTCCATGGACTGATTTCCAATTGTATTGCCATAGTTTTACTACACACACCATGGTTAATTTTCCTAAGAGTGGTATTAAAATAGATGAATGAATGTGCGGGCGTTGCCTTAAAGAAATAATGTTGAATATTTTAGCTAATTAATCTAGACAGTATAACGCGTTGACAGCGTGATTTGAGTATTATTTAAGAATTTTGGCATAAACGTGAATTACATTCAGTGAAATGACTGTGAATGAAAAATGACAGAATAAAGACTAGAATTTAATACAAATAAATAAATAAATACGTTGATTCTGATTTCATTCATCAGGTCTCACACACACTGCAGCACTGACGCAGTGTGGTGAAATCAGGCATGTTTATGAGCCATGGGTTTCTCAGATCGGTACGTTGGATTAAAACTACGCTAAGTTCCGTTGCGTTTGGAAAATTCTGTGCACAGTAATCATCAGAATATTTCTTCGCCTGTCTCTGAAAATCTCCGGATTTTGAAATCAACCTGCAGATGCTCATTTTAACAGGCTTTTATTCAAGTAGTGATTACAGCATATTGAATAATATATACATAACCGGAAGAATGGATACACTGCTTCGACGAGCGCTTCCGGTGTTCAATTCCGATGCGATAAAGGTCCATTACATACAGGTGTGTTTGTTCAGGGTTGGAACTAAATTCTGCAGGAAGTGTTGTCAACATCTGAGGTGTTTCTACTGTAAGTGTGTTGAAGTGTTGTTTTCTCTGTCTCTGCTGGAGTTTGTGTTCACTCGATTGGAATAGAGGTTTTTGTACGACCGTTTCATTAGATTGTATCACTGTGGTGGACTTTAGGTGGAGGAACTAAACTTGTGTTAAAATGTAAGTCTGTCTTTTAAATTCTCCATTAAAAACTGGCTGATCAATCTGCTGTGTTTGATGCAACATTCAATAAAGCTTCTCAACAAGCTCAATTTGTGTCTGACAACATCATTCAGCTAACAGATGAAGATGCATGTAATGTTTATTCAGGTGCTTCCAGCATTCATATGTAAAGTTGGTGTTAGGGATTTTTAAATAATAATAATAATAATAATAATAATAATAATAATAATAATAAATTACTAAATTAATTAAAATGAATGATGTTGAGAGAACTACCTGGAATAATAAAACAATTTTAAATTTTACATTTAAGGTTCGTCCGTCAGATGGTCAGCCTTGAAACTGCAGATAGTGAGGTGTTTTTTTCTTTAACTTTTGGTGCCAGTGAAGTGACAAATTTGAAATGCAATGATTATAAAGCTCTTATGAAACATTCAGTCTGATTTAACTTCTTTCTTCAAAAGTTTAGCCACACTGAGCTCTTCAAATGAGAGTAGTTTTCCTAACTCAGTCTTCTTCTCTGTATTTTGGATCTTCATTATGATATTCTAATGTTTTCTTTGGATTAGAATAATTATAAATAGAAGGACAATATCTGATTGATCTTTTCTTTCTCATCTGTTGTCTCTCATTTGTCAAATAATTTATGACTGTCGGTAAAAGTTAATGCTCGTGTTGGAAATCTGCCCTACACCAAACCCAACCCTAAACCTACCCGACAGTGTTAACAAATGCAAAACTGAAAAAAAAAAGGCATTCGTTGATGCAAGCATGCCATTTGAATCTTCTTTTTGTGCAGATTTAAACTGTTTTGTTGAACCGTAGTTACACGGGATTCGTACCAGAGCTCTTCACCTCTGAAGTACATCTCCCTGCTGCACAAGCTACTGAACACGCCTATGAAAAGCCATGCATATGAAGCTGGATATGTGATGCTAACATTTAAAAGCATCAGTTTTCTAATCTCCCAGCATATTCAAATATAATGTTATAAAATAAAATGTTGTGAAGTCATATTCTTCAAGTAATTATGCGAAAAGTATGCTTTATTAATCAAATCTCTGTAAATCATACTTTGTGTGAAAAGGAATAAAAGGTAAACAAATACGATTTTGCCATGAGACCAGGTAGCAAAAAACATAGTGCCTTCTTAATCCTCTCAGAGTCCAGAGAGTAGTTAAAACAATGAAACTAAGGGAACTTAGAGTATAAATACACAATCAAGGACAACAGAAACAGGTATGAGGGACTAATTAACAAGTGAGGAAATGTTACATAAATATCGTGACTTATATTTATTTACAGAAGTATATTGTGACTGTGTTCCAAATTTTTTCACTTACATTCAATAACTAATTTTGTGTTATTAGATGGGAATGATTGAGATTCATCACACCTATCAGCAGCTGCAGTATCAGTATCTGACTGGAGGCTGTTTATGTAATATATGAGGAGTTTAGGAGTTTCTCCAGGTTTCTGCTGATACCAAGACACACAGCTACTACAGCCAGAAAGTGTCTGACTGGTTTTACAGCTGATCGTAACAGTTTCTCCTTGTTTGATGGATTTTATTGCTGGATTCTGAGTCACTGTCATTTGTCCCCAGATCTCTGAAATAAGACATTTTAGTTGTTTAGTGAACATTTTGATCAAATATTATAATTGTAATGTATCATACTATTGCATAAAATATGAGATGTTGTAGTATAGTTTATGATTTAGTTTAAAATATTTACCCTGCATGCAGAGAGTCAGTGTCCAGATGAGGATGGTGATGTTGTTCATTGTTGTTGTTTTGTCTTGTGTGATGATGAAGATTCTGTTCTGTTCTGCTCTCAGTCATGAAGTGTTAAACTCACAGCACTATAAACACTCTCATGCAAAGTGTCTCTCTATGTAAATGATCTGGACTCCACGGAAATGGTCTGGACTCCACTGATGCTAAGAGTGAAATCAGTGTTAGATCCACTGCCACTGAATCTAGATGGAGTTCCAGTGTAACGGCTTGTTGCATCATATGAGAGGTTTAGGAGCTTCTCCAGGTTTCTGCAAGTACCAGGCTAAACAATAACCATTATCCACTCTACTGCTGGTTTTACAGTTTATTCTGACTTCTTGTCCTTGAGCTGTTGTTATTAATGATGGACTACACGCTAAAAGGAAAAAAAAATCACATTTTAAAACAATTACTGTAATTGTTGTTTATAAAAGGTTTTACTACACAAACCTTGAGCAAACAGTGTGAGTGTCCAGATGAACTATAAACACTCTCAGAGCACTGAAGCATGTGCTGACGATGCAGAGAAGTGGGCAGGATTTACAACAGCTTGTGCTGATAACAAACTCATATACACTGATACAGAACTAGTAAGTTTAATTAATTTCAATAGGTCATTGTTAGCTGGAAAGGTTATAAAAGAATTACATTGTTTCCAAGCAATAACAAACATTTTGATTTTACTTTTTATGAAAGAGTTTTGTTATTACTTTTTTGGGGAAAAATGTAAGTCTGTCTTTTTAATTCACCATTAAAAACTTGCAATTTAGATAGTAAAAACTGTTTGAAACAACAAAATTATTATATTTACCACACTAAATATTATTTGTAATACATATTTAATCTAAAATATTGCTTTGATTGTTTGATGTTTAAAAATATGTTTAGATGTTCAGGGGAGAAATACTGTCTAAACACTTTTCACAATATGTCTCATTATGAGTTTTATCAGTCTAGCTCTGGTTTACTTTTCTTTCATTCAGTTATAAATTGTGCTCATATCTTTTATTATAGATATCACACAAATTTCAGTTTGAAATTGAGTAACATTTAATAATAATAGTAATAATAATATTTTTATTTTTATTATTTTATTATCAGCTCATTTAAAATGATTCAGTTTTCTTGTCAAATCAGGTATATACTTTTCATTTGATGGGAGCTGCAGTCACAACAATTCAGTTTGAAATTGAGTTATATTTTTAAACAAGTGTAAACAACGGGAAAAAAAGAATATCTAACATGAAATTGTAAGAACTTTATGTCGGGGTTCAAAAACTACTGGAATTAAAGCAATTAGTGTCTTGATATGTTTTGTTTCATTGATTACTGAGTGTATTAATCTGTAGTGATGTTGAATAAGATGAATTATGAGATTGTTGTGATTTTGACTGCATTCCACATGTCTGCTGCTGAAAGTCATGCTGAAATGCTGTGAAAGATGCAGGGCAAAAGAGTGCTGGAGCTGCAGTGTGTTTTCTTAGTGTTTTCTTAGGTTTCTTAGTGTTGTGTTTGTCTCCTGCAGCTGGTCCCACAGTGAAGCCCTCAGTGTCTCTGCTGCCGCCCTCTTCTCTGCAGATCTCTGGAGACTCAGCCGCACTGCTCTGCCTGCTCAGCTCTTACTCTCCACAGGGGGCGCTGGTGAGCTGGATACTGGATGGCTCAGAGGTCACCGAGGGGGTTCAGACCAGCGCAGAGAGCGAGTGGGACGGCCGCTACAGCCGCAGTAGCGTCCTGACCCTCAGCAAAGCATGCTGGGAAGAGGGAGAGCTGTACGTCTGCAGAGTAACATATGATTACAAAAAAAATAATAAAAAAATAAATAAATTAATTAATTAATTAAAATGAAAACAAAGAACAAATAAATAAATAATGTTGAGAGAACTACCTGGAATGATAAAACAATTTCAGAACACTAAGTTTGTCAGTCAGCAGTGAAACTGCAGATAGTGAGGTGTGTGTTTTTTTTTTTTTTTTCCTTTAACTTTAGGTGCCAATGAAATAACAGGTTTGAAATACAATGATTATAAAACTCTTATGAAATATTCAGTCTGATTTAACTTCTTTCTTCAAAAGTTCAGCCACACTTCTAATGAGAGTAGTTTCCCTAACTCAGTCTTCTTCTTTGTATTTTGGATCTTCATTATGAATATTCTCAAGTTTTCTTTGGATCAGAAGAATTATTAATAAAAGGACAATATTTGCTTGATCTTTTCTTTCTCTGTCTGTTGTCTCAAATAATTTATGACAGCTGACTGATACTTCCTCTGGTCCCACTTTATATTAGGTGGCCTTAACTACTATGTACTTACATCAAAAAATAAGTACACAGTATGTACTTATTGTGTTAATATTGTACTGAAAAACACTTCTGCTTCTATTGAGGTAGGATATAGGTAAGTTTAGGGACAGGTTTGGTGGTATGGGTAGGTTTAAGGGCAGGTTAAGGTGCAAACGATGGATCAACTGGATATACAGTATATAGATGTAATTGCATGCAGATATTTTATTATTACCTTTTTTTAAATAGAAGTGCAGTGTAAAAACATGTATGTACACAACAAGTGCACGGTATCAAACTATTAATTTAAATGTAAGTACATAGTAGTGGGATGTGGGATGAAAAAAAACATTGCTCAAAGAGTGCTGTGGGTCCATCTACTGTATAGTTGAGTGCACAATTAAAATCCACTAAATGATTTTATTAAAAAATAATAATAATAAATAAATAAATAAATAATAATAATAATAATAATAATAATAATAAGATAATTAATTAAAATATAATTAAAGTTTGTTACTTGTTTTTTATGCTTACATCAGCAGTTGAAGTTTCTCTCATCTGTATCAGTGCAGTCACTGTGACTCTGACTGATGGAGGTTTTTGTATGACTCTTTATCACTGTGTGAACACACCTTTACTGTTGATCCAGTGTTCACTCTGACAGTAATAATCTCCTGTATCTTCAGTCTGGACTCCACTGATGGTGAGAGAGAAATCTGTGCCAGATCCACTGCCACTGAATCTAGATGGAGTTCCTGACTGGAGGCTGTTTATGTAATATATGAGGAGTTTAGGAGCTTCTCCAGGTTTCTGCTGATACCAAGACAGACAGGTACCACAGCTAGTAAGTGTCTGACTGGTTTTACAGCTGATCGTAACAGTTTCTCCTTGTTTGATGGATTTTATTGCTGGATTCTGAGTCACTGTCATTTGTCCCCAGATCTCTGAAATAAGACATTTTAGTTGTTTAGTGAACATGTTGATCAAATATTATAATTGTAATGTATCATACTATTGCATAAAATATGAGATGTTGTAGTATAGTTTATGATTTAGTTTAAAATATTTACCCTGCATGCAGAGAGTCAGTGTCCAGATGAGGATGATGATGTTGTTCATTGTTGTTGTTTTGTCTTGTGTGATGATGAAGATTCTGTTCTGTTCTGCTCTCAGTCATGAAGTGTTAAACTCACAGCAATATAAACACTCTCATGCAAAGTGTCTCTCTATGTAAATGATCTTCATACACAGAACAGACAGCTGTCAGTCTCAGACCACAGATTAATTTCTTCATGCATGTTCATGTTTTACAAACCATTTGAAGCTTTACAACTTTATGGTGAATATCAGCTATAGAAATCAGACAAAGTCTCTACAATGAGTGTTTGATGGGTTGATAATAAACATAATAATTTTAAAGATCATCTGCTTTCTAAACGCATATAGATTCATACATGTAAACCAGTTTGAGACAAGACTGAAAACTGAGGCGATATTATTATTTGTCTCTTATAATAAAAATGTTGTGTGTAAGTCTTGTAAATTTATTGCCCTTTTAACCCTTTCAGACCCTGCGTCCATTGAAATGGACATCACATGATTTTTGTTTAAACAATAAAATGTTATGTTTTTTAAATATGAGCAATGTCTGGTCACTGATTGGTCCCTGAGCAACCAATCTCAATGAAGATCTGACTCCTAACTTAATCTGATTGAGCTACAGACATCACAAAAGAAAGACATGATAACCAACTAGACAGGAAGTGGAGGAACCCCATATTTTGCCTTTTATATGCAGAGTTATGTTAATGGTAGCCTCATCAACTTGCACCGGTTGTAAAATTAAGACTATAAAATCATAATATTCAAAGTTATTTTAAAGATCTGTCAGGATTTAAAAAAAATAAAATAAAATACTGTCTATTGCAATGGACATCAGGTCTTGAACGATATCAGCAGGAATCTCATGAATCAATGGTATAACAGGTTGAGAAATGTGTGCAAGCATTTCAAAGCTAAATACAGAGGTACATATCCCAATGCTAATGTTTTATCGAATGCTAGGGGAGCGCCTCCAGCGTGACCACGCTCTGAAACACGTGTGCATACAGTCCAATGGAGAAGCGAAACGTCACAGGCGGGGTGACATAGAGACCAGGAAGCTTAAAAGCACATGCGGTGCATGCAGCCAGCAGCTTCTGAATAGAGACTCGAGGCTATGGAATAGCATCCCAACCGCACTACGCCACGCAGACCTTCAGGGTGGAGTGGGCTAACCCTGCGGAGAACCGAACCTGCAGAAACTCCAGCACTGTACCAACTGGGCAGTTAACTGGGTCCTACTGGTGGTGTCCGCACCATGAAGTGAAGAGTCTCCACTTCAGGGTGTGCAGTTTCCTCGTAGAGGGAGCTCTGGATTGGAGGATGATCTCAACAACCTCGGTTGAGAGACCGGAAGCTATGAGGTGTGCCCCCTCAGAGGCCACACCCACAACTTCCACAACTCCGGGCAGGGGTGGAGGATGGTGCCCCCTGCCATGGAGAGCCGTCGAGAAGGGAAATCAGGTCCGAGGACCATACACTTTCCAGAACTCCTGGGAGCAGAGCAATCAGGGGAAAGGAGTACAGACAAAGCCTCGGCCACGTCTATACCATGGCATCCAGTCCCAGGGGAGCTGGATGAGTCAGAGAGAACCAGAGGAGACTTTGCGAGGTCTCCTGAGTTGCCAAGAGGTCCACCTGAGTCTGGCCAAACACTCTCCAAATCTGCTTCACCACCTAGGGTGAAGCATCCATTCCCCGGCCTCTGCCCCTGCCTCGACAGGATGTCTGCTCCCATGTTGAGATGCCCAGGGACATGAACTGTCCTCAGCAAGTGGAGTTTATCCTGGGACCACACAAGGATCTGGTGCACCAGCTTGTACAAGGGGCGCGAACCCAAGCAGATACATTTGGCAGTAGTTTCCATGCTGTCAAATAATCTACTAAGGGAACCAGTCTCTCAAGACTGGCCTCTGGTGTTGTTTGATCTGCTAGTTGCTAGCTGCTGTAGAACCCCCGCAGGGGTGGCGATCTCCCCAGCTCCGCTACGTTTCCGGGCGGAAGAGACTGAGGTGTGGGCTCGTTGAAGTCCGCTGCACCCTGGAGCACCGGCAGGGTTGGCAGGCTGATCTCCCGAGGGCACCATGGAATGCGGTGGACCGCGCTCTTCCCCAGAAGGGCCTGTCATCGGAAGTACCTGAAACATGGCCAGCATCTCCATGCAGTAGATGCGCAACACTGGATGGTGACCGCTCCAGAGACCGCGGACGGGGTGGCCATTCATGACCGCTCCCCAGCCGGTGACGGACACGTCCGTCGCTAATGTTACGCGGCAACAGGGCCCTGAGACAGGAACCTAGGATTCCTCCACGTGTCCAAGGCACGTAGGCATCGCCGCATGACTATGATCATGCGAAACGGGTTTCCCCTCGGGGAGAACCCCTTGGTCCTGAGCCACCACTGTAAGGGTCTAATGTACAGCAGGCCAAAAGGCATCACGTTGGACGCAGCTGCCATCAGACCCCGCAGTTGTTGAAACTGCTTCACAGTGAGTGACCGGCTTACTTTCACTCTCACGACTGCAGTGAGGATCGACTCAATCTGAGCAGGTGACAGACGTGCCTGCATCATGGTCAAATCCCACACCATGCCCAGATAAGTGGTTGTCTGCAATGGAGAAAGCACACTTTTCTCTGCTTTCAGTCGCACCCCGGTTCTTTCATATGGGTGATGCCGAACCGATGTGCTCAGAATGTGCTAATACCAACAAAATGTCAATAAGTTTCAGTATGCAGATGCCCTGGAGTCACAGCTGAGCCACAGCAGCATCCACACCCTTAGTGAAAGTACAGGGTGAGAGTGCAGTAAATAAATGTAATTCCTCAGAATTAAATGACAGTGGGAGAAGAGCTAAACATTTAAGATGCACATCGTTTGGTTTGTGACATACGAATGAAGACATTTATGAATGAACACAACCTGCCTCCTCAAGGGTGAACTGTGCATGCTCAGCTCCCAAACAAACCACACATAAATAATTTGAATCCCCACCGCACATACAGTATACCATCAAAATAATTCAAAATTGTTCATAAAAAAAATAAAATAAAATAAATAAATAAATAAAGATAAAGAAAAGTAAATATATCACTGTGAAAATATATCACTGGAATTATCAATTTCCTGAATATAAGCATGTTGTTTATATATATATATGTATGTTTGGTGATTGGTGAGTGATGTACTTCTACTGAACCATTAAGGAACATTTTTGTGTGTATGGAAAGTTTTATAAATTGTAGGGACATTTCAGAAATTCTACACACATCTTTATAAATGAGGCCCCAGAAGTCAAGCTCATATTTTATAATCAAAAGTCACTCAGTGAACCATGAAACACCTGCAGATGGAAGAAATGATGCAACTATGCTGTTTAGTCAAATTATGACCCTTAAACAATGAAACATTTCCTAAGATCATTATTGGTTCTCTGGGTGATGACTCTGTGTGTATTAATGAAGCTCCTGTGAGGACACTGAACATCTGCTGATGGAGCTGGTCTATTCTGAGAGGAACAGAATCACCTAAATATGAGTTTGACTGACACTTTATTCTCTGAAATGAGTCAGTTGAGTAGGACTGATGGAGAGATGAGGTTTGTTCATATTCATCAGTTCACAATGAGACTCTCAGCAGTCATACTGACCTTCTGAATGCTTGAATCAACTGTTGACTCTGTGATGAGACAGTGAATGATTCATTCTGATGTGTGTCCTTCAGTATCTGTCTCACTCACAGCTATTACTAAACAACTCTGGCTCCTAGTATTATCTGCATACGATTCCATTTAGAACAAAGTCCACAGAGTCCACAAATAGCCTCTATGAATGATCTACTGTATGTACTGCTGCTTTAAAGAAACCATCAATGGTTTTTAAGTGCCAAAATAAACCATTTTCAGTCACATGTTGTGTTATATAGACACTATTTGAAGCATTTGTCTCCATGTGGTTTGTTTACTGGAGTTCAAAAATACCACATACTCAAATAATCAATTCATAATATTGGCTTGTTTTGACATAATGGCAAATGTCAAATTATATCTTAAATCGAGAATCAATGTTGTATTGTACTGTGATGAAATTGATGTTTGTTACATGCTGTAGCTCCTAACGTGCCATACCATAGTCTATACACTGTAAAAAATTATTTCACAGTTTAGTTGGTTCAATTAATTTTTTTACGTTGACACAACTTGCAGCTTCTGAATTTGATAATTTAACTAAATATTTGAAGTTTTACTGTATCGACTTGACAAAAAAAAATTATTTGCCCTCTCAACTTAAAAAAAAAAAAAAGAGTTGAATCAATTTAATAATGAAATCACATGCTTAACATCACTTATCGCGATATCTTGTGAAGACCGTTGCAGAAAGAAGATGTTGGTCAGCCATCATGGTGAGTTTCTCCACAGAGTTTGAAAATGTTCTCAATCAACAAATTTGTTAAGTAAATATTTGTATTTATTGGTTTAATATATGTACATTTACGTATGTTGTCGAAGAAGAGTACAATATGGTTTAAAGTGTCATATTTTCGAGTTGGTTGTATGTAAGTTAACGTTTTGCGGTACTCTGAAGCCTCAAAATACACGCAGTTCCACAGTATTTTTTATATATATTATATTCTCCCATGCGGTACTGAGCTGAACTTATATGGAGAATGATAAATATACAGTTTGGTATGTATTATTTGAGTCCAGTGCTGCATTAGAGAGACTGTTCAAACAGAGGGCGAGACGGAGAGGAACGAACAACTGTGTGGATTTAGGACAGCGGGAATAAAAAAAAATGAATTTATGAACGATTAAAATTAAGGGGGAAAAAACAAGATTACTACTCGAAGTGTCATCTTTATGCATGTTATAAGAGAAACGAATGAGCAGCGCCTTCAGGGTTCGTTTGAAGCTCGATTACTGGCACAAACTGATAGAAACTCTTCTCTCAGTTATTAAAGTGCCTCACCGGAACCCACAACAAAGCAGCATATACAGTCAGTCTTGTAAATATTTGTATTTATGGCCTAATATATGTACATTTACGTATATGTAAGAGTACACGTATGGTTTAAAGCGTCGTATTTTCGAATTGGTTATATGCACATTTCGCAGCACTCTGAAGCCTCAAAATACACGCGGTTCCACAGTATTTTCGATATAAATATTACATTCTCCCATGCCGTACTGATCTGAACTTATATGGAGAATGATAAATATACAGTTTGATGAACTTATGAACAATTAACATTAAGAGAAGAAAAACAAGATTACTACTCAAAGTGTCATTTTTATGCATGTTATACGAGAAACGAATGAGCAGAGTTCAAACGAACTCCCTCAGAGTATAGAGCACGTATATTTGATATTGCTGACACAAACCGGTACAAACTCTTCTTTCAGTTACTGAAGTGCCTCACCGGACAAATAAAACTATAGGTTTTTGAATAACAATAAAGACATATATCTTGTACACAGTCCTGCCATAATGATTGTCACAAATGTGTAAAATCATTATCGCTGTGGCGCCCAGGGAATAACTGGAGATCAGCACAGAATTCAGCGATCTTGTGGTTGGACCTCAGCAAGTCCTTTTGCCGTTGTATCCATCAGTGCTATGCAGACATGTGAATGGGAATGACCATAACATTGTAGAGCTTGGACAAAGTTGTAAGTAAATTTATTTATTTAGTGAACATTTTTACTGGAGTCTGTGACTGTTAATATTATAAGGCATATTTTAAAGCTTCCCTTTGTTTTTATTGAAGCATACAGGTTCTCAAGAGGTATTCATCAAGGACATGACTGTTTGCATGATAGTTGTGGGTGACCAAATTGAGCACCATCAATCTGCAGTGATGTGTTTCTGGTAATAGAAGAAATCTTGGTTATCAGCGGTAAGTTTTAAGTTTGAAAATTTTCGATATGGTACACAGTACCATATCGTTTTTTGCTTCAGTAGAAGATTTTTAGCTGAAATTGTGGTCCTTAGTGATTTATAAAATTTAGATCAGTTGCTATTAGGGTTGTAGCGGTATGTGTATTAGTACCGAAGAGTTCACGGGGAAATTCCAAATGGAAGTGGTCCTCCCAATGCCGTACTCCCTTTGAAGGGCAGAGCCCTTGGAGTTTAGACTTGCTCGGGAGGCGCAGACACAGGAGGGCGCTCGGGAGGCGCAGGCTCAGGAGGGCGCTCGGGAGGCGTAGGCTCTAGAGGAAGCTCAGGCTCTGGAGGGCGCTCTGGAGGACTGGACAGGACCAGTGGAGACTTGGGAGGGCTGGACGGAACCAGCGGAGATGAAGGAGAGCTGGACGGGACCAGCGGAGACAAAGGAGAAAGTAATCCAAACTGGTCCATAATGTCCTTATGGCTTATTTGTCTTGCCATATTTGACGCCATCATTCCAGAGCGTGGGGCTGTCGCAGGCTTACTCGAGTGCGGGGCCGTGGCTGGAGTCCGGTCAACAAATTTTATCAAGGCAGCTTTACTGAAGATTAATTAGTGTGCACTCAAAATGTTTGATTCATTTTTTTTTTGTTTGTTGTAGTTGTTTTTGTGATCCATGATGATTGAGCTGCATATGAAGAACAGAAGAGGTCAGAGGTCACAGATCATTAAACATATTTCCTTAAAAAAGTGTTATATCAGAACATGACAAGAGAATGAATGAGAAATACACGATATACACTCAAACTGAATTATGACTATTGAAAATGAGAGGACTAAACTTTTTATCTGGTTATGAAAAAAGTACATTGTTCTTCAAGCAATGACAAACATTTCAAAAGGATTTTGAGTGTGTTATTCATTATTTAAAAAAAGTCATTTAACTAAAACTAAATGATTGAGGTGTTTCTACTATCAGTGTGTTGAAGTGTTGTTTTCTCTCTCTCTGCTGGAGTTTGTGTTCACTCGAGTGGAATAAAGGTTTTTGTACGACCATTTCACTAGATTGTATCACTGTGGTACACATTCGGTGGAGGAACTAAACTGGTGCTTGGTAAGGCTTTTTATTTGTTCATTAAAAACATACAATTTATATTATACAACATATTTAAAAAAATTGAAGCATCAAAACTATTCCGTTTGTAACAATGAATATTTACAATACACATTTAATGTAAAATATTTGCTGTTGAAAAACATGTTTAGATTTTTAGAAAAACTAAATTATTCACTTTGAACAAACAATTCCTGTCTAAAAACTTTTCATAATGTGTTTCGCTAAGCATTTTATCAGTTTATCACAGTGTTGGAAATGAGTACTGCATTACACTATTGAGTTACTTAGTTACTTTTTTATAGAAAATAATGCGTTACTTTACTTTTTAAATCTGGTCAGGGCTTGCTTGTTTGTTTTTAATATAAAAAGTTCTATTTTTGGCAAATGTAAAAGCCTTTTCACACCAAAAGCCTCAGGCTTTGAGAAAAGTAAATTTACATCTGTGCAGTAGCCCACAGATGAAAAAATGTCAACTCTTCAGCATGAAAAAAAAAAAAAGGAAAACAGATGTTAGATTATTTTGAGTAGTTTTTGCTTATTAGTATGGTTGAATTGGATCATCGAAGGTCAGCAGCAAAGACATTGGTTAATAAAATGGGATTAAATGCATAAAGCATATTTGTATTATTTAACATATATTCTGAGTTGAATTTCACTGTTTTTATTTATTTTGAGGAATACTGAATCTGTTCATCTGTGAGTGAGATGAATTAATGCATGTTCACATTTATTCTAGAACTAACATCTTACTCCCGATTTCTCTCAACATGGGGACAGAAGAGCTTTTAATCAATATATGGGGGAAAAGTAACTGCGTTACTTAATGAAAAAAGTAACTTGCATTTTCTCACACTAAAAAGTAATGTGTTATTTTACTAGTTACTTGGAAAAGTAATAATATTATGTAACTCGATTAATGCGTTTTTTATTGTAGATGTCATACACAGAAAAGAGATTTCGATCTCTTTTGCTCATGCTGTTCTTGTAATTCAGTGGTTTTGAAAAAAAATGTGTACATTTTAAACTAATTTGATTCAGTTGTTTTCTAATTCTGAACAGTAAAATATTGTAGCTTGTAGTCAAATATTATGTATTTGAAATTGTTTGAAAAGTATAAAAAAAATATCTCACATAAACAAAATGTGTTTGGATGTAAAAATGTACTGTAATTAAAGCAGTCAGTGTCTTAGTAAGTTTAGTTTTATTTATGAGGTTTGATTTAAATGCATATAGTGATTGTGTAGTTTGTATATTGCCTAAATATATATCAGCTGTAGTGATGTTGAATAAGATGAATTATGAGTCTGTTGTTATTTTTACTGCTTTCCACATGTCTGCTCCTGAAAGACATGTTGAAATGCTGTGAATGATGCAGGGTAAAAGAGTGCTGGAGCTGCAGTGTGTTTTCTTAGTGTTTGTGAATGTGTTGTGTTTGTCTCCTGCAGCTGGTCCCACAGTGAAGCCCTCAGTGTCTCTGCTGCCGCCCTCTTCTCTGCAGATCTCTGGAGCCTCAGCCGCACTGCTCTGCCTGCTCAGCTCTTACTCTCCACAGGGGGCGCTGGTGAGCTGGACACTGGACGGCTCAGAGGTCACCGAGGGGGTTCAGACCAGCGCAGAGAGCGAGCGGGACGGGCGCTACAGCCGCAGTAGTGTCCTGACCCTCAGCAAAGCATGCTGGGAAGAGGGAGAGCTGTACGTCTGCAGAGTAACACATGATGGAGCTCCTCAAGAGGTCTCGTTCCAGAAGAGTCAGTCGCAGTGCTGATGTTTCTCCAGTGAGCGCTGATCTGTCCTGAAGATGAGGCATATCTGAGTGTCCTGTGTCAGGCAGGATTCACATGAGTCTAGTGCTGCAGCTGTAGTCATTTACAACTCAATACTGAAAGAGAGCTCTAGTGTCAAAGCACTGTCTGGTCTTTCAATCTGCTGTGTTTGCTGTAACATTCAATAAAGCTTCTCAACAAGCTCCATTTGTGTCTGACAACATCATTCAACTAACAGATGAAGATGCATGTAGTGTTTGTTCAGGTGTTTTTCAGAAGCTTGGTCAGTAGCAGTAAATGTAGTCAAATAAAGCTCTTGGGGTTTGAACATGGTCTCTGGAGACAGAGCTGCTCTATTCTGAGAGGATCAGAATCACTCCACCCTGACAATGCAAATGGGATTTTCAGCCCACACTCCCAGTGTCACTGTTTGATTGGTTACATGATCTGGACTGAAACAGACCAGTTTTACTTCTGCAATAGTCAAGCAGCACACAGACAAATTTACCATATTTATGAGATAGTGAAAATATTCATGAAGACATCCATAATTAAAAATCAAGATAAAAAATTAAGCTATTCTGACACTAATTGTGTAAGAATGTAAATCTTTCTGTGGGTCAAATGGAAAGCATCACGTCCAGCAGAAGAAGTGACTGAATTCAGTCATGTCTTGTTTCTAGTCAAAATTCTCAAATCAAGATGCATTTACTAGATAAGCACAATAACATTAGCTGTTTAGTCTTGTTTTAAGCAAAATGAACTTAATTTAGTTTTTCCCCCTGGAAACGAGTAAAATTATCTACCAGTGGGGTAAGTAAAATATTCTTAAAACAAGAGTATTTTACTGTATTTTAAGCAAAATTAACTTAATTAAACAAGACTAAATATCTAATGATGTTTTACTTATCTAGTAAATGCATCTTAATTTAAGAATTTTTAGATATTTTGACTAGAAACAAGACAAAAATGCTAAGTAAGACCAGCCTTTTTTTTGCAGTGTATATTACAGCTAAAACATGATCATATTTAAACACTGACTCATTCTCTTCAGAAACACAAGACTGGCACTGACTGTAATGATATTGCATGATGTGTGTTTGTGTTGATCAGTGTTGTGTGTGATTGTGTTGTAGAGCAGCTGCAGTATCTCTTATCTGTATCAGTGCAGTCACTGTGACTCTGACTGATGGAGGTTTTTGTACGATTCTTTATCACTGTGTGAACACAGATTTACTGTTGATATAGTGTACACTCAGACAGTAATAATCTCCTGTATCTTCAGTCTGGACTCCATTGATGGTCAGAGTGAAATCAGTTCCATGATCGGCTCCATTTCCACTGAATCTTGATGGAGTTCCGGTATAAAGGGTTTTGATGCTGTGAATTAAAAGTTTAGGAGTTTCTCCAGGTTTCTGTAGGTACCAGGAAAAACAAGTCTTACACCAACCGTCTGACTGGTCTCCAATGGAGCTGCTGGTTTTACAGGTCAGAGTGACTGTTTGTCCATTCTGAACTTGTTTCTCTTTTGGAGTCTGAATTACAGTCACCTGTCCTGTAGAATCTAAAAAAACAAAAAAACAATTAAAAGACATTAAACCTTCTAAGCTGAATAAAGAATAGAAATGAATTAGAACTGTAAAAAAATCTAACTATAAAAAATATACTATAATGTATTACAATGAAAATACAATCCCAAGATCGAGAAGAAGATGATGAATGCCATTGTAGTTTTTGTGTCTGTTAAACAGTTTTAGTCATGAAGTGTTAAACTGACAGCACTATAAACACTCTCAGAGCACTGAAGCATGTGCTGACAATGCAAAGTGACTTTCACTATTTGAATAATTTATCTGAACACTGTAATTCAAACCACTGATCAGTGGATAATATGCATCACATTAAACATGGACTGACCTACTGATTATATATATATATATATATATATATATGTATACATAAACTATGAAAAAGATAATCAACAATTGGCTATAAAAACAGTATTACAGGTGCATCTCAAAAAATTAGAAAATCGTGAAAAAGTTTTGTTTGTAACTTCAAAAACTGAAATTTTCATATATTCTAGATTCATTACATGTAAAGTAAAACATTTCAAACGTTTTTTGGTTTTACATTTTTATGATTAGAGCTTACAGCTCTAAAAATAAAAAAATCCAGTATCTCAAAATATTAGAATATTTCCTGAGATCAATCAAAAAATGCATTCGCAAAACAGAAACGTTCAAGTTTGTTAAAATATGTTTATTTATGCACTCAATACTTGGTCTGCAGAACAAATTACAGCAAACGACTTGCTCCAAGCACAAATGACAGCATCAGTGAGGATGGAAGCAGCCTGTGGCAGTGCTGAGGCTCTATTGAACCTTTAGCTCGTCTGTATATTGTTGGATCGACTGTTTCTTATCTTTCTCTTGAAAATATCCCATATATTCTCAATGGGGTTTAGGTCAGGCATGTTGGCTGGCCAATCAAGCACAGTAATATCTTGGTCAGCAAACCACTTGGAAGTAATTTTGGCACCGTGGGCAGGTGCTAAAGTCCTGCTGAAAAAGGAAATCAGCATCTCCATATAGCTTGTCAGCAGATGGAAGCATAAAGTTTAATGAAACTCAAATGTAAATATTCTAATATTTTGAGATACTGGATTTTTGACTTTCATGAGCTGTAGGCTGTAATCATCAAAATTAAAACAAGAAAACTTTTGAAATGTTTTACTTTACATGTAATGAATCTAGAACATATGAAAGTTTCAGTTTTTGAAATAAGTTACAAACAAAAAAATGAACTTTTTCACGATATTCTAATTTTTTGAGATGCACCTGTATATAGAAAGAAAGAAAGAAAGAAAGAAAGAAAGAAAGAAAAAGAAAGAAAGAAAGAAAGAATTACACACAATTAATGCAATGTTTACATAATGTGGTCATGATGACATACAGAAATATTTGTATAATGGTCCATTCTGTGCAATGAAGCAGCTTTGTGTCATAGTCAGACAATGCCAATCACAATGTTATTTAGCAACGTTTAGCAACAAACTGACCTGCCTTTTGCAACATCTGAAAAAAAAATTGAATTGGCAACAGTGGCTCAATTCAGTTCAGTTCATTACCAGTGTTTATGTTGCAAGATGTGACCCTATACAATAGTGTCATCATTCAGCTTAATTCAATTCAAGTTTTGTTCTAATCCAATGGTGTCAGTGTGGTCATAAAACAAAAAAAAAAAAAAACCTTTAATGTAAAGTGTGATTCAAACCCCAGCTAAGCAAGAAGGCAACAGTGGCAAAGAAACTTAAAATCAATTGGCCTGTGCAAACACGGTGTAAAATTGATTGAGGTATGTCACACCAAGCATTAGGTGGGAAAAGTAAGAATTGTAGTCTGATCCTGTTTCTATTGTAG
This sequence comes from Labeo catla, assembly GCA_012976165.1. Classification (NCBI taxonomy): domain Eukaryota; kingdom Metazoa; phylum Chordata; class Actinopteri; order Cypriniformes; family Cyprinidae; genus Labeo; species Labeo catla. Next base: position 52,300 of record VONZ01001838.1, read on the forward strand.
CTTGTCCTGGCATATATTTGTTTTGGGCTCTGATCATTGTTGTGTGTGATTGTGTATCAGTGCAGTCACTGTGACTCTGACTGACGGAGGTTTTGTACAACTCTTTATCACTGTGTGAACACATATTTACTGTTGATGTTGTGGAAACTCTGACAGTAATAATCTCCATCTTCAGTCTGGACTCCACTGATGGTCAGGATTGAAATCATCTAGAATCTCTTTGTTCCACTGCCACTGAATCTAGATGGAGTTCCTGACTGGAGGGTGTTTATATAATAAATGGAGAAGTTTAGGAGTTTCTTCAGGTTTCTGCTGATACCAGGCTAGGTATTTTGTCGCATCCCAATATCAATTTGACACTCTATTGTAGCTCTTTTACCCGGTCTGACAGTTTTAACTTTAGGTTGAGTCAGAATGACTTCTGTGGATTCTGAAGAAATGAAAAACAATTAGTGTTTAAAACTAACATCATATACTTTTACAAGAACGCCATGCCAGTGTCAGATTGTTTATAGTTTACCTTGAATAGCAAACTGAAATGGTCCAGATGAGGATGATGATGTTGTTCTTTGTTGTTGTTTTGTCTTGTGTGATGATGAAGATTCTGTTCTGTTCTGCTCTCAGTCATGAAGTGTTAAACTCCACAGCACTATAAACACTCTCAGAGCACTTGAAGCATGGCTGACAATGCAAAAGAAGTGGGCAGGATTTACAACAACAGATTGTGCTGATAACAATCTCATGTACAATAGAATTATATCATATATCTTTTACTTTCTGATGTATGCAATCATTGAGGAACCATTGATAATAGTGTGGTTACTGAGATAAAGATGTGTAGTATTCTGCTGGTTATTTGATCTCAATTAAGAGCCACCATGGGGACAAGTTTAAGTAGACCGCTGATACACATAACCATAGTCTTCATGTCATGAGTGAATATTATTTGATTTTATTTTTTTTCTTTTGCCCCCTAAAAGTGCACCACAGTGCAAGCTTAATGTGGTTTCTCCCTTTACAAATAGGTGGGACAGTGCAACTGGGCTCAGTCTGCTGTCTGTGAGGGGATACAAAACGCAGAAGCATGATCCTTATTTTTCCACAGAAGTCTTCACAACATTATCCATGATAAAAGGTCAAAGAGGTCAAAGGTCACATCAGAGGTCACAGTTCATCAAATATATTTCCTTTAGAAAGTTGTATTTATTGTAAATGGGGTGGGGAATTCATCTGGTTATGAAACAGCAACAACATTGTTTCAGCTCTGCTGGAGTTTGTGTTCACGCTGCAGTGGGAATAGAGGTTTTTGTACCATCGTCATTAGACTGTATCACTGTGGAGGACTTTCGGTGGAGGAACTAAACTGATGCTCGGTAAGTCTGTCTTTTTAATTCTCCATTAAAAACTTGCAATTTAGATAGTAAAAACAGTTTTAAAAAATTGAAACAACAAAATTATTATTTTGAAACATTGAATATTATTTGTAATAAATATTTAATCTAAAATATTGTTTAGATTGTTTGATGCTTAAAAATATGTTTAGATGTTCAGGGGAAAAAATACTGTCTGAATACTTCACAAAGTGTTTCATTGTAAGTTTTATCAGTCTGTCTCTGGTTTACTTTTCTTTCATTCAGTTATACATTGTGCTCATATATACTTAATCTTTTATTGTAGATATCATACATGGGGGGGAAAAAAAAACAAAAAAAAAAAAACAAACAAACAGATTTAAAATGAGATCTGCAAAATCTCTTTTGCACAAATTGTTCCCGAGATTCAATGCATTTTAATACAAGCACATTTCAAAAGTGTGTACTTTTTAAATTCAGCTCTTTAAATTATCTAATTCTGAACAGTGATGTAATTTGTAGTCACACACATTCTGTTAGAAACTGAGTACATTTTTTACAATTAAAAGATACAATAAAAAAGTAAATATTTTATTTCACAATATTAAAACTGGTGAAATTTAAGAAATAAATGTCTTAGCATGTTTTGTTTATGACATTTCATTGAAATGCAGATAGTGATTGTCAGGGCTGGACTGGGACAAAAAATCAGAATATATATATATATATATATATATATATATATATCCCCCAAAGAAAAGAACTAAATGGTCAAAGTGTAATCTCGAATGAATAAAAATAAGTATGCAACTGTGTACAACATGCTACTACAATTGAAAATGTTGCCAGTAATCTTCACAAAAAGGGAGAGCAAAGACCTCCTAAAAAAATGTACCAGCCCAAAAGTGCGTCGGCCCACTGGGAAAATGCCCGGTATGCCAGATTACCAGTCCAGCACTGGTGATTGTGTAGTTTGTATATTAGCTCATTTAAAATGCTGATTTCAGTTGTTTTATTATCAAATCAGGTATATTATTTAATTTGATCTGCAATCACAACAGAAAAAAAAAAGAATATCTAACATGAAATTGTAAGAACTTTATGTCAGTGTACAAAAACTACTGTAATTAAAGCAGTCAGTGTCTTAATATGTTCTGTTTAATTGATTACTGAGTGTATTAATCTGTAGTGATGTTGAATAAGATGAATGATGAGATTGTTGTGAATTTGACTGTTTTCAACATGTCTGCTCCTTAAAGTCATGTTGAAATGATGCAGGGCAGAAGAGTGCTGGAGCTGCAGTGTGTTTTCTTAGTGTTTGTGAATGTGTTGTGTGTGTCTCCTGCAGCTGGTCCCACAGTGAAGCCCTCAGTGTCTCTGCTGCCGCCCTCTTCTCTGCAGATCTCTGGAGACTCAGCTGCACTGCTCTGCCTGCTCAGCTCTTACTCTCCACAGGGGGCGCTGGTGAGCTGGACACTGGACGGCTCAGAGGTCACCGAGGGGGTTCAGACCAGCGCAGAGAGCGAGCGGGACGGCCGCTACAGCCGCAGTAGCGTCCTGACCCTCAGCAAAGCACGCTGGGAAAAAGGAGAGATGTACATCTGCAGAGTAACACATGATGGAGCTCCTCAAGAGGTCTCGTTCCACAAAAGTAGCTGTTAGTCGCTCTGAGTGCTGATATTTCCTAAAGATGAGCCGCATCTGAGTGTCCAGTGTTAGGCAGGATTCACATGAGTCTAGTGCTGCAGCTGTAGTAATTTACAACTCAATACTGAAAGAGAGCTCTAGTGTCAAAGCACTGGCTGATCTTTCAATCTGCTGTGTTTGCTGTAACATTCAATAAAGCTTCTCAACAAGCTCCATTTGTGTCTGACAACATCATTCAACTAACAGATGAAGATGCATGTAGTGTTTGTTCAGGTGTTTTTTCAGAAGTTTGATCAGTAGCAGTAAATCTAGTCAAATAAAGCTCTTGGGGTTTGAACATGGTCTCTGGAGACAGAGCTGCTCTATTCTGAGAGGATCAGAATCACTCCACCCTGACAATGCAAATGGGATTTTCAGACCACACTCCCAGTGTCACTGTTTGATTGGTTACATGATCTGGACTGAAACAGACCAGTTTCACTTCTGCTGTAGTCAAGCAGCACAGAGACAAACTCATTTGTTGGAGAGGGTGAAAATATGTATAAAATGTGAGAAAAACATATAAAATCCATAATCATAAATCAATAACCTGTCATTCTGACATCATTTGTATAAGATTGTAAATTTTTCCTCGGGTCAAATGGAAAGGATTACGTTGTAGGGGATTTTACAAACCCAAGGACCAGATATGATGAACAAAGACCAGGTGTCAGAGATGCAATCAATTGAAGAATAGTTTACTGAAGAAAATAGTTTGCAGTTTCATCAGAAGTCAGCTTTAACACTCTCGGTGGAGTTCGTAGGACGCCCTGTATACACTCTCAGTACAACAGGACTTATACTCTAACAGGGGTCACTAACTATGTCATTACTTAAGTAAAAATTATTCTGGTTGGTTGAAGCATAGATAAACTTAGAAAATCTCCACACATGGACGTAAGCATATCTTAAGTGATTATTTAGGTGACAAGCAATCAGGGGGCAGATGCAATAGGTCTCTCCAGAGACGTATATCTATCACTCTGGACATCAGGGTGACGGCACATGACGTTTCCTCCTAGGGCTCTCTCTGCATCTAGCTGCAAAGACAGACATTCACACACATTCGCAGAGAACACTTATCTGTACTTCAAGGTTGCCTAGCTCTGCCCTGGATCTTATCAAATATGGTTAACTACACACACAATGAGATCTGTTTCTTAGCGAGTGACAAGACAGACCAAATCAATATTCAACTTATTTTCTAACATGCATAAATGTTCTAATCACGTGTTGGTTGCAAAGATGGCATGTCCTGATGACCCCTTGTGTCATGGCACTATGACCTTGAGGAAATGTAGAGCTCAGTATGTAAAAGGACGCTGTTACACATTCCATTCTTACCATAATGTATCACTACTAATATATGTTTTATCTCATAACTTTATTCAATCATCAAACAATCTAGGAGGTTAATAATAACACAAGAAATAATAATTCATATTATTATGAAGTCAATGTCCAGACAGCATAAGTGAATGAATGCAGTCTGTTTAGTTTGATTGACAGGGATTGTATATTGCACTTAAAACATGATGATGTTTTAATAAAATCATAATGTTTTAAGTGCAATATATAATCCCTGTCAATTGTCTTCAGTGATTCTAATGATATTGTGTTATGTGTGTTTGTGTTGATCAGTGTTGTGTGTGATTGTGTGGTAGAGCAGCTGCAGTTTCTCTTAGCTGTATCAGTGCAGTCACTGTGACTCTGATTGACAAGGTTTTTGTATGTCTCTTTATCACTGTGTGAACACCCAGCTACTGAAATAATGTTCACTCTGACAGTAATAATCTCCTGTATCTTCAGTCTGGACTCTATTGATGGTCAGAGTGAAATCACTGCCAGATCTACTGCCACTGAATCTAGATGGAGTTCCAGTGTATCAGCTTGAAGCAAGATATACAAGGAGTTAAGGAGCTTCTCCAGGTTTTTGTAAGTACCAGCTCAACCATGACCCATAACCATCACTGTAAACGTTACTGCTGGTTTTACAGTTAATTCTGACTTCTTGTCCTTGAGTTGCTGTTTTTAATGATGGACTCTGAGTTAGAGTGACCTGACCTCTACACTCTGGAATAAAGAACAATAATAAAATGTAGACAAATCTGACAATGCAAATGTCACATTTCAAAGAAGGAATAATAACTATGAAATTTTATGAAACCTTGCACAAACAGTGTGAGTGTCCAGATGAGGATGATGATGTTGTTCATTGTTGTTGTTTTGTCTTGTGTGATGATGAAGATTCTGTTCTGTTCTGCTCTGCTCTCAGTCATGAAGTGTTAAAGTCACAGCACTATAAACACTCTCAGAGCACTGAAGCATGTGCTGACAATGCAAAGAAGTGGGCAGGATTTACAACAGCTTGTGCTGATAACAAACTCATATACATTTTGGTCATAAGATTTTATATATCTGACATTAACTCACTTTCACCTAAACATTAAAATCACCAAACAAGCAGACCAAGGCCCATCATTTCTAGATAAAATGTCACTAGATGCAATTCTAATAATGACAAAATACTCAAGCATGCCTGGTTCTTGTCATCATAGTGTAATGCTCGTTGTGTCTATATGCGAGCTTCACAGTTCTTACCGCGTGCTGGCTCGTGAGTTTTTGGCTTTGCTGCAAGGAGGACACCGACAGGGAGCTCGGGAAGTCATAACACTTGATTTATTGAACATGAAGGGGTGAAAATCATGCATTAGCCACATCCGATTACACAGTGCACATCATCTCTCTCTCTCTCTCTCTACACTTTCACCAACTGCGCACAAACTATTATCTCTCACGAGCCTAATCACGGATCTCTGTTCTCACGATATTACCTCTACGTCTTATTTAAAGTTATAGAACATTTATTTTAACCTTAAATTTCACTCCCTACAATAGGAACTATGTTGCCCATTACAGATCAGTACAGGTATCAGAACTGCCATCACCGTGCAGCAGATCTCTGTTTGCCCAATGGTGCTGTGATCCTGAACTAATGTGAGACCTATTAGCAAACAGCCAAGGGGTAATGAGTCTTATTTTTCAGGTTCAATTTAGAATATGGTTTGTAACCACCTTGTTATGACCAGTCTATAGGCATTTTCAGACCTGCACTTTGTTTGCTTTGCTCCGAAACAGGGACTTAATTTGTTATAATGTCACATTTTCTTCTTGGTCTGGTTCGCTTTCACAAGGCAAAATGTACCAAAATTTGCTTATGCAAGTCACATTTGAGTAAAACTGTTCAATTATTTATGTTCAAGATGGATTGACAAATTCGCTCTGCAGGCTTATTTGTAGCTGTTGTGACACTTGCATTTATACAAAAGTAGCCATCATTCCCACTCTAACTGACTTTTTTTTTTTTTTTCAGAAACATGACAATATATGCAAATGTTAGATAAAAATAAATAAACCACATAATTCCGTACATACGGGTATATAAGATGGCGGCGTGCAACCACTCATTCAGACTTTTGCTTCGGAGCCTCGTTTCCTGAGCTGACACAAAAAAATAAATAAATAAATAAAAAGAGTTCCTGAGTTGCCACTCTCTCTGCTGGCGTGCTGCCAAATATCTAAAAGAGTTAAGAAACTAAAAGAGCGTTTGGCAGCCGCCAGCATAATCCTGCGGGCTGCCTTTTTCACGGCATTTCAAGCCTCCCGCACTCCAGCGAGCCCCGCCCGTTTGAGTGCACAGTTGCGCCGCGGTTCCTCCCTGGGCGGACCGGGATTTCAAAAGAGTGAATTTCTCACGGCTGTCGAGGACATCTTCCCGGTATGTCTCTCCGGCCGTGCGCTTCCGGGTGCGGTAGTTTCCTCACCTCACTGGACGGACATGATCGCTGTCTCACGTGCCTGGGCCGAGAGCACGCTGAGGCAGCGTTCACGGATGGTACATGCGTTCATTGCGAATCTATGTCCATGGCTGCGTTAAAGTCCCGCCGCTCATTCATGAGTAGGCACCCCTTGTCGTCTTCCCGCGGTAAGTCGTTGAGCCGTCAAGGCTTTTCGGCTACCGCGGCGAGGCACTTGGGGGACATTCAGGTGACCGTGTAGAATGTTCCGTCGGTCCCCAAAGCCCCGCGGACTTCTGCGTCACCGCGCGGTCCCGTTGAGCTGCCAGAGCAGTATACCTCCCCGTACAGCGGGCTGGGTATCTCCTTTGGCGCTCCCCAGGAGATCGAGATGTCTGCTGCAGCATCAGAGGGAGAGTCAGGCGGTGAGGCTGACGACTCGGCGGGTCGGCACCCCTCTGCGGTTGCCGCCCCGTCTGAGACGGATGCTGAACTGTCAGCTATGCTCCTCCGAGCCGCCAAGGAGATCGGTCTGGAGGTGCCCAAAACACCTCCGGCCGATCCCTCTAGGCTGGATGATTGGTATCTGGGGAGGGCCCCCACGGCGCCGCCGCGCTCTCCCCCAGTGCCTTTCTTCCCGGAGGTGCATGAGGAGCTGGTGAGGACTTGGCGAGCCCCGCACTCTTCTCGTCCACGTCCCAGCTCCTCTCCCCTCGCCTCTCTCGACGGCGGTGCAGCCCGGGGTTATGAGGCGGTCCCTCAGGTTGAGCGCGCTGTCGCGGTGCATCTATGCCCGCGCGGCGCTGCCACCTGGCGGGATCGGCCCCATCTCCCGGCTCTCGCGGGCCGGACTTACCACGCCGCTGGACAGGCTGCCACCGCCTTGCACGCCATGGCCACCTTACAGGTGTACCAGGCTAAGGTGTTGAAACACCTGCACGAGAGGGGTTCTGACCAGGGTGCAATGGAGGAGCTCCGCGCCGCCACCGACTTTGCCCTCCGGGCTACGAAGGTGACGGCGTTCCCTTGGTCAGGTGATGTCCACCTTAGTGGTCCAGGAGCGACATCTATGGCTGACCCTGGCCCAGATGGCAGATGTCGACAAAGCACGCATTCTCGACGCTCCTATCTCCCAGGGCGGCCTATTCAGCGACGCCGTCGAGGACTGCGTCGCCCAGCAGTTCTCGCGGTTCAAAAGCAGACGGAGGCGATTAAACACATCCTGCCCCGCCATGACATTCCAACCACGTCCGCGGGGCCCCCACTTCCGCCTGCTCGTCGCCGAGGGCGCCCCCCCGTGGCTTCCAAACAACCAGCTCCGTCCCCTGCTGAGGTGCATGACGCCAGATTGGCAGCCCGACGTCGAGCTGGCAGCGGGAGAGCGGCGCCGCCGCGTCTCAGGGACCGGTCACCCGCAAGAGATCTGCGAAGCGTCCCTGACGCGGGCAACCCGGAGATGGAGAGAATCGCTCTTTGGGGGATGACAACATCGTCGTCCCCACTCCCGGTGGAGGGCCGGGAGCTGCTGTGTGCTCAGACGCTGCCGTCGGCCTACGGGTCGACGGTACCCACAAGGTCACAAAAAAAAAGAGTCAATTCTCCCACCTCCGGGGTTCAGGCCCTGAGTTCCCTCTTTGAGCAGCGCCCAAGAAGTGTCTCCTCAAATTCGGACTCGGAGCCTAATGTCGCCAGCGCGGGAACCAGGGAAGAAGGTAAGCGCTGCCCAGTGCAGTCTGACTTTTCTCCAGGACGTTCTTCCTTCTGGGATCAGTCTCCTTCCCCTTCCCCCCCCAGGCTGCCCCACTGCGGTCACGTCGGTCAACGCTCCTTTGATTCCCCTGGCGACCAGGCTGGGAGCTTGGCTTCAGCTTCCCAGCCCCTCGCAGTGGTTGATTCGGACGGTACGTCTCGGCTATGCGATTCAGTTCGCCAGGCGTCCGCCCAGGTACAGAGGCGTCCTTTTCACTTCTGTCCATTCGGACACACATGCCGCTGTGCTTCGTGCGGAGGTTGCAGTCCTACTGGCGAAGGACGCAATCGAGCCTGTCCCTCCAGCCGAGATGAAGTCAGGGTTTTACAGTCCTTACTTCATCGTACCCAAAAAGAGCTGTGGGTTAAGACCCATCCTGGATCTTCGAGCCCTGAATCGGTCCCTTCTCAGGCTGCCGTTCAAGATGCTCACGACGAAGCGCATGCTAACATGCATTCGTCCCCAGGATTGGTTTGCAGCCATCGACCTGAAGGACGCGTACTTTCACGTCTCGATCCTGCCTCGACACAGACCCTTCCTACGGTTTGCTTTCGAGGGTCGAGCGTATCAGTACAAAGTGCTTCCATTTGGCCTCTCCCTCTCTCCCCACGTCTTTACGAAAGTCGCTGAGGCTGCCCTGTCCCCTCTTTGGCAGACGGGCATTCGCATCCTCAACTATCTCGACGACTGGCTTCTCATAGCTCACTCGCGAGATCTGTTGTGCGAACAGAGGGACTTGGTGCTCCGGCACCTCAGCCATCTGGGCCTTCAGGTCAACCGCGAGAAGAGCAAACTCTCCCCAGTGCAGAGGATCTCTTTTCTCGGTGTGGAGCTGGACTCGGTCAGTATGACAGCCCGCCTCACCAACGAGCGCGCACAGTCAGTGCTGAAGTGTCTGGAGTCATTCAGACACAAAACAGCGGTTCCTCTCAAAACATTTCAGAGGCTCCTGGGGCATATGGCAGCCGCAGCCGCAGTGACGCTGCTCGGCTTGCTTCATATGAGACCGCTTCAGCGCTGGTTACACGATCAAGTCCCGAGATGGGTATGGCACCGTGGCACACTCCGGATTGGCGTTTCCCCTCAGTGTCGCCACCTGTTCAGCCCGTGGTCAGACCCGGCCTTCCTTCAGGCCGGAGTCCCCCTGGGAAAAGTCTCCAGGCATCTTGTGGTATACACGGATGCCTCTTCCACGGGTTGGGGTGCTGTATGCAACGGGCAAGCAGCATCGGGCTCCTGGACAGGACCTCGACTGCAATGGCATATCAATTGCCTAGAGTTGTTGGCTGTGCTTCTGGCCCTTCATCGCTTCCGACCGACGTTGCGTCACAAGCACGTGTTTGTTCGCACCGACAGCACGGCGACTGTAGCCTACATCAACCGTCAAGGTGGTCTACGCTCCCGTCGCATGTCACAACTTGCCCGCCATCTGCTCCTATGGAGTCAGACGTGGCTGAAATCGCTACGTGCCGTTCACATTCCAGGAGAACTCAACCGTGCAGCCGACCAGCTCTCACGGCAGTCCACCCATCCTGGAGAATGGCGACTCCACCCCCAGGTAGTCCAGCTGATTTGGAGCCATTTCGGCGAAGCCCAGATAGATCTGTTTGCTTCCCCCGAATCCTCCCACTGCCAGCTGTTTTACTCCCTCAGCGAGGCTCCCCTCGGCAGGGACGCGCTGGCACACAGCTGGTCTCCGGGGCCCAAGTACGCCTTTTCCCCAGTGAGCCTCCTTGCACAGACACTGTGCAAGATCAGGGAGGACGAGGAGCAGGTTCTGCTGGTTGCGCCATACTGGCCCACCCGGACCTGGTTTCCAGAACTCATTTCCCTCGCGGCAACCCCTCCCTGGAAAATTTCCTTGAGGAGAGACCTTCTTTCTCAAAGTGTACGTTGCTGCCATTGCAGCGTACCACGATGCAGTGGATGGAACATCCCTAGGTAAGCACCAACTCATTGTGAGGTTCCTGAGGGGTGCGAGAAGGGTTAATCCCCCCAGACCGCACCCCATACCCTCTTGGGACCTCTCCGTCGCCCTCCAGGGCCTGCGGGAGGCCCTATTTGAGCCACTTGAGTCGGTTGAGCTAAAATATCTGTCACTTAAGACAGCGCTCCTGACCGCACTGGCCTCCATCAAGAGGGTAGGGGACCTACAAGCTTTCTCTGTCGACGAAACGTGCCTGGAATTCGGGCCCGGTGATTCTCATGTCATCCTGAGACCCCGGCCCGGTTATGTGCCCAAGGTTCCCACCACGCCTTTCCGCGATCAGGTGGTGAACCTGCAAGCTCTGCCCCTGGAGGAGGCAGACCCAGCCTCTGCGCTGTTGTGTCCAGTTCGCGCTCTGCGTATATACGTGGACCGCACTCGGCACTTCAGACGCACCGAGCAGCTCTTCGTCTGCTTTGGAGGTCAGCAGAAAGGGAATGCTGTCTCCAAACAGAGGTTGGCCCATTGGGTGGTAGATGCCATCTCCCTGTCGTACCAAAACCAGGGAGAGCCATGCCCCTTAGGTGTTCGGGCCCACTCCACACGGAATGTTGCCTCATCCTATGCGTTGGCTCATGGAGCCTCACTAGCAGATATCTGTAGAGCTGCGGGTTGGGCGACACCTAATACCTTCGCCAGGTTCTACAACCTTTGCGTAGAGGCCGTGTCCTCCCGTGTCTTAACATAGACATCAGGTGAGCGGGAGTTCGGCTGGTGTCGGCTTGCTGCGCCACTCCTAATGGATCCGTGCGCTATATCCCTCAGTTGTTCCCTCCGGTGAACCTTGGGTCCTCCATGCCCTGCAGTCAGGCCTAGCTGCGGAGTAGTGCCTGACTCTGCTCCGGCTGGGTCTCCTTCGCCCAGCACGTTGTGGCAACATGTTTCAGTATTTTTCCACGGTCACCCAGAAGGCCGATGTTTCCCTCATATATCCCTAAAATCTATGGATATATTGAATTTCTTTTGTTCCACATGTAGAGATTTCATGTGCTCCGCCCCCCCAACTCCTGCTTCAGTACAACTGACATCCCTGTGGGGCCCCCCCTATTGGCCCCCAGGGCGTTAGGAAGGTTACGCTCATATCCGTCTGCTGACACGCCTGCCTGTCGGCACGCGGTGTGTTGCGTAACTCGACGTCTGGTTCGTGGCCTGTTCCATGGGTCTGTTCCCATATGTAACGTCGTAGTGAAACGACTGAAGGGGAACGTCTAGGTTACGTACGTAACTCTCGTTCCCTGAAGGAGGGAACGGAGACATTACATCCCCTGCCACGACCTTACGTCGCGCTGACGCCAGGCTGCAGCTCGGCTCCTCAGGAAAAGCCTGAATGAGTGGTTGCACGCCGCCATCTTATATACCCGTATGTACGAGGGAGTGGCTCGGAATGCAAATACCACTCGCCAATGTTCATGAATGTTCATTGGCCTTTTGAATAAGGCTTGGAGATGATTGGACTCTCAAGCGAGTTCCCATATGTAACGTCTCCGTTCCCTCCTTCAGGGAACGAGGGTTATGTACGTAACCTAGACGTTATGTAATGGGGGCTAAAGTGGTCTAAATTTTTAATTGTCTAACTTTGTCTGACATTAAAACCTGTTATACAACCTGTAATAAGTTTTTTTTTCAAGACATCCACTTTTTTTTTTTTTTTCACAAACTGATCCAGGTGTATAATAATAGGACTAATAGGAGTACAAACAAACAACAGGTAAGTAGGTAACTTCAGGTGAGTAACAATCCAAGGCAAATATCTAGAAGAGACTAGACCATCTGCATGTGTATGGTGAGTCCTTTTAACCAGTGCAGGTGGAATGAGAGACAGCTGGTGATTGTGACTGAATGATTGGAGACAATGAGCAGGTGTGCAGCAAGTGCGGTGATGGGAAATGTAGTTCAGTTAGGGTGACAGAACTGGTGACCGTGACAGTTGTAGAGCAGCTGCAGTATCTCTCAGCCGTGTAAGTGCAGTCACTGTGACTCTGACTGATGGAGGTTTCTGTATGACACTTTATCACTGTGTGAACACCCAGCTATTACTGATCCAGTGTACACTCAGACAGTAATAATCTCCTGTATCTTCAGTCTGGACTCTACTGATGGTCAGACTAAAATCAGTTCCATGATCGGCTCCATTTCCACTGAATATTAATGGAGTTCCAGTATGAAGGGTTTTGATGTGATACACTAAAAGTTTAGGAGTTTCTCCAGGTCTCTGTAGGTACCAGGACAAACAGTTCTTACACACACCGTCTGACTGACGTCCAATGGCGCTGCTGGTTTTACAGGTCAGAGTGACTGTTTGTCCGTTCTGAACATGTTTCTCTGTTGGAGTTTGAATAACAGTCACCTGTCCTGTAGAATCTGAAGAACAATTAAAAGATGTGAAATTGAAAAAGTTTAGATTTTTTTTTTTTTTTTTGAATGAAATCTTTTTTAATTGAATTAGAAATCTTACCTTGAAAATGCATCCCTAAGATCAAAATCAAGATGATGAATGTCATTGTAGTCGTTGTGTCACTGATAAACAGTGTCAGTCATGAAGTGTTAAACTCACAGCACTATAAACACTCTCAGAGCACTGAAGCATGTGCTGACAATGCAAAGTGACTCTCTATATTTAAATCATTCACCTGAAGATTGTTGATAACTCGTAAAGACATTTACCAATACACAATTTATTAAAATAAATAAATAAATAAATAATAATAATAAAAATAAAACATTCCAACAAATTTCTAATGCTACAATATTCCATCAACAGCCTTTACTAAGACACTGCAGGTGACTAAATGTGTCGCCATGTTATAATTTATAACAAACCATATTAAACTGACAGATTTATGAGGGACATCATTAAATTTATCACGATGTTGTTAATGTAAATTTTAGTGACACTGAAAATAAGAGGACTAAACACTTACTGAATACAGTACATCATAGTATTAAGCTAGCAACATATCTGACTTTATTAATATTCATATACAGAATGTTTGTAAGGGTTTATTTATTTATTTATTTATATATTTATTAAGGTAATGCTTCACTGTAACTTTGTAAATGTATGGTACACATTCTCTTTCATTATTGTATGTGTTACCACAATCCAATATAATTTTTTGATGATAACTGATCAGCTATTTGCCAAATTCTCACATGTGCTGATGTTCAGCTAAACATTAATTCACATACTAGTTGCACATGTTATTGAGTGTTTATTTTTGTGAATTACTTGGATGAATGTATGAGAAAGTTTATTTTGTGTGTATGTATGTGTGTGTGTGTTAATTTGTTTCAGAACCACATATACAGGGACATCAGACAGGGGCCTTCAGGTAGAGAGATGCCCAGCGATTTTGCAGTGTCAACTGAGAGGGTCTAGATCCAATAACAAGGGGCCCAGAATCCCTAGCAACGCCCCTGCACACATACAGTATATGCCCAAGAAAGGTACATTCAGTGAAATCAATAATAATAAAAAAAAAAAAAACACAGTATCTTCTTAACTCTCGGAGTGCTCAGAGCAGTTGGAACAATGAAACTAAGGAAACTCAGAGCATAAATACACAATCAAGGAGAACAGAAACAGGTGTGAGCACCCATCAGCAGCTGCAGTAACTCTCAGCACAGTCACTGTGACTCTGACTGACGGAGGTTTTTGTACGACACTTTATCACTGTGTGAACACATATATACTGTTTGGATAGTGGAAACTCTGACAGTAATAATCTCCTGTATCTTCAGTCTGGACTCCACTGATAGTCAGAGTGAAATCAGTGTCAGATCCACTGCCACTGAATCTAGATGGAGTTCTAGTGTAACTGCTTGCACGTCCTGATTTTGCTGAGTTATATGTGTTCCTGGAACAACATTTTAATCCAAAAATTTAATCTTGACCACGTCCCTACACCTAAACCTAACCTTACCCATGATTAATCCCTAAAATCAGAGAAAATAATAGATGAATGACACTAATGTATAAGCACCAAACACTGATTGTAATCCTAAACTTCACAAAAACTATAAACTAATTTTTCAAATCTGATTGGTTAATCACAATGTTGTTCCAGGGTCAACAAAGATGTTGATCCAGGAACATGTCATACTTGGTAAAATCAGGTTCTGCGTAACTGCTTGTTGCAGCATATATAAGGAGTTTAGGAGCTTCAGGCTCTGTAAGTACCAGGCTAAATAAGTACCACTATACACTCTACTGCTGGTTTTACAGTTTATTCTGACTTCTTGTCCTGGTTGAGCTGCTATTATTGATGGATTCTGAGTTACAGTGTACTGTCCTCTACACTCTGAAAAAAGGGGAAAAAAGACAAGAATTAAAATGATGTATATTTCACCTTTTAAAAGAATTACTGTAATTGTTGTTATGAACATTTTACTACAAACCTTGAGCAAACAGTGTGAGTGTCCAGATGAGGATGATGATGGTGTTCATTGTTGTTGTTTTGTCTTGTGTGATGATGAAGATTCTGTTCTGTTCTGCTCTCAGTCATGAAGTGTTAAACTCACAGCACTATAAACACTCTCAGAGCACTGAAGCATGTGCTGACAATGCAAAGAAGTGGGCAGGATTTACAACAGCTTGAGCTGCTAACAAATTAATAAACTCTCTTTATATATATTGTACTTTCGGAGTAATGTGTTTAAACCATTTACTGATAATTACATATTGATTCTTTGTAAAACATTTGTTTTGTTCATTTGTTGTTTGGCTGGCTGATGTGACTTTAGTCTTGACCTTATATTGACATCTGTAAGTGTGGATGCAGCATTTTTTTCCAAGGTCACTGCAATAACTGAATTCTTCAAATCATGAGTATAGATAATATTTAAAATATGTGTAAAAATCACTAATATCATTATAAAATATAAAAATAAGTTGTACTGTATTTAGAGTAACCTAGTAAGAAGAAGTTGATTTCATGTCCATTGTGGTCTTTTTAATGTTGATATGTTACTATATAGAAAATCGTTTCATGTGACCTATTTGTTTTCCATTCATATAAAGTTCACAACTCATAATTGTGTCAAATGAGTCTAAAACATGTAAACTTCTTTTTTTTTAGAAACTTCAGATTCTTCTGTGAATCATGATTAAACTGCATATGAAGAACAGAAGCATCATTATGACAAACTCCACAACATCGTCCTCAACTCTATAGCTCTACTAAAAACAACAGTTGCTGACCAAGGTGCTGTACAGTACATCAGATATCATCAACATTTCAATGTAGGTTATGTCCCTTATAATGTGTGTGTGTGTGTGTGTGTGTGTGTGTGCACCTGGTATTCATCACGTTATGGGGACCAAATGTCCCCACAAGGATAGTAATACCAGTAAATTTTGACCTTGTGGGGACATTTGTGAGGTCCCCATGAGGAAACAGGCTTATAAATCATGCACAATGAGTTTTTTTGAGAAAGTAAAAGTGTGCACAGTCTCCTGTGAGGGCTAGGTTTAGGTGTAGGGTAGGTGTAGGGTGATAGAAAATACGGTTTGTACAGTATAAAACCCATTACGCCTATGGAATGTCCCCATAAAACATGTAAACCCAACATGTGTGTGTGTGTGTGTGTGTGTGTGTGTATGTGTGTGTGCACCTGGTATTCATCACGTTATGGGGACCAAATGTCCCCACAAGGATAGTAATACCAGTAAATTTTGACCTTGTGGGGACATTTGTGAAGTCCCCATGAGGAAACAGGCTTATAACCAGCAGAATGAGTTTTTTTGAGAAAGTGAAAGTGTGCATAGCTCCTCTGTGAGGGCGCCAGGTTTAGGTGTAGGGTAGGTGTAGGGCGATATAAAATAGGGTTTGTACAGTATAAAAACCATTACGCCTATGGAATGTCCCCATAAAACATGTAAACACAACATGTGTGTGTGTGTGTGTGTGTGATTCTGATGTAGACACCTCACAGTGTTATTTATTTATTTAATCTTATGGGAATAACTCTACACATTAAATTAATAAAAAACTTAAAAAAAAAAAAAACAGTATTTAAAAGTAATTTTTCTCATATTGACTATGTTTTTCACATATTGCAATTTTATGTTTAAAGTTTCATATTTACATTAACATTTGTTATAGAATAATACAGTTATTGTGAGTAAAGAAATAAAGGTTTAACACTGCTGATCTTTTTAGTTTCCCAGAGGAAAAACTTATTGCTTAATGGTTGCTCTTCCTAAGCTCAAGAGACTCACACGAGATTCTCTTAGATCTATCATTTTAGTATCAACAGCATTTCAGATGGTTCATCAAACATTCTTTAGAAATTTAATGGCAGAAAGAAAAAGGATATAGGGAAATGTGTTGTTCCCATGAGAAATGGGTCTTCAGTCAGGTTTGCAGTGTGAGAGTGAATGCACTGCCAACCTCAAAAACAAAAACAAAAAAAAACAAAAACAAAAGCGTTGCACTTCAAGATCGGCTGGTTGTAGTAAGCTGTTCTAAAGACAAGTCACGGCTGCTTATCCCACCTAGTGTCTGACGACAACTGCTTCCTTCATGTCAGCACACTTGTGTAAATTCTGCAATTTCTGCACAGATTTCAAACTTGAATTGAACCAAAGTGCCGAACTGTTTTTTTTTTTTCTATATGGATATTGTGGAATAAATCTGCCCTTGTGAACAGAGTTTTCCTCTGACTGTTTTTGCTTATCAATATTGTAATAGGTGGTTTCTTTGTAGACTATCCTGGGTTAATTTAAATTTTGTCAGGATTAATCCTGGGTCGCACCCGACATTTTTTTTAAAGAGTTCATTTATGGTAGGGCGGCCACCACCGTTAGACTATAGAATGTATAAAATATATTTTCTGCTGTATTCTGTGATAAAAATGGAATAAAGTGTAGTATGTAAGCAAACCATAAAACTGCCATTAGAGAAATAGAGGAAAACATATTACAATAATACAAATAATTGGTAATTGTCTAGAAATATATTTAATTTCTTAGCCATTTAAAAAATAATATAAGAGCACAAAGAAACAGACAAATAATTATCATTATTGTATTAGTAATGTGCAAATCCTTAATATCATTTTAATTTGATTTTTTTTTAACTAAATTTAAAATCTAAAATTTAAAATGTAGAAATTTAAAGCCTCTTTGCTGCGCCACATTTTATGTATTGTATTATCACATACGCAGCTGCAGTTTCTCTCATCTGTATCAGTGCAGTCACTGTGACTCTGACTGACGGAGGTTTCTGTACGACTCTTTATCACTGTGTGAACACATATTTACTGTTGATGTAGTGTTCACTCTGACAGTAATAATCTCCTGTATCTTCAGTCTGGACTCCACTGATGGTCAGAGTGAAATCAGTTCCATAATTTGATCCACTGCCACTGAATCTAGATGGAGTTCCTGAATAAAGGCTTCTAATGTCATAAATCAGAAGTTTAGGAGTTTCTCCAGGTTTCTGCTGATACCAGGCTAAGTTGTCATAGTATATTCCTACATCCGTACTACACTCTATTGTAACACTTTGACCCTGTTGGACAGTTTTAACTTTAGGCTGAGTCACAGTGACTCCTCTGGAGTCTGAAGAAGAGAAAATAAAACTAATCAGTTTGCAAATCTTCTTAATAGCAGAATATTAAAATAATAAAAACAATAATATCATATTGTCAATATCAAAAATAAACATCCAACCTTGAATAAAAGCTGCAATGGTCCAGATGAGGATGATGATGTTTTTCATTGTTGTTGTTTTGTCTTGTGTGATGATGAAGATTCTGTTCTGTTCTGCTCTCAGTCATGAAGTGTTAAACTCACAGCACTATAAACACTCTCAGAGCACTGAAGCATGTGCTGACAATGCAAAGAAGTGGGCAGGATTTACAACAGCCTGAGATGCTAATAAGCTGCTAATAATATATATAGAAAGTTACTAATAAAATCATGTACTGTTTGATTTCAAGTTGATGTCATGCCCATTGTTGTCTTTTTAACATAAAATCAGTGCTGATACTTGCTATATGAGAAATCTTTTCATGTTGCCGATTTTTTTTTCTCTCTCCATTTGTATAAAGATCATTAGGACACATAATTGTGTCAAAGAGGTCAGAGGTCATGATGGGGTTCAGACCAGCGCAGAGAGCGACCGGGACGGCCGCTACAGCCGCAGTAGGGTCCTGACCCTCAGCAAAGTACACTGGGAAGAGGGAGAGCTGTACGTCTGCAGAGTAACACATGATGGAGCTCCTCAAGAGGTCTCGTTCCAGAAGAGTCAGTCGCAGTGCTGATGTTTCTCCAGTAAGCGCTGCTCTCTCCTGAAGATGAGGTGTATCTGAGTGTCCTGTGTCAGGCAGGATTCACATGAGTCTAGTGCTGCAGCTGTAGTCATTTACAACTCAATAATGAAAGAGAGCTCTAGTGTCAAAGCACTGGCTGATCTTTCAATCTGCTGTGTTTGCTGTAACATTCAATAAAGCTTCTCAACAAGCTCCATTTGTGTCTGACAACATCAGTCAACTAACAGATGAAGATGCATGTAGTGTTTCTTCACATGCTCCCAGGATTCATATGTAGAGTTGGTGTTATGGATTAAAAAAGTATTATAATAAATTAATAAAAAAATAAATAAATTAACAACCAAACAAATAATGTTGAGAGAACTACCTGGAATGATGAAACAATTTCAAAACACTAAGTTTGTCTGTCAGATGATCAGTAATGAAACGTGCCAATGAAGTGACAAGTTTGAAATACCATGATTATAAAATGTTTATGAAATATTCGATGTGATTTATCTTCTGACTTTAAAACATCAGAACACAGCTACAATAAGCTCTTCAGATGAGAGTAGTTTCCCTAACTCAGTCTTCTTCTTTGTATTTTGAATCTTTATTATGAATATTCTCAAGGTTTCCTTGGATCAGAAAAAAATATCAATAGAAGGACAATATTTGCTTAATCTTTTCTTTCTCATCTGTTGTCTCTCTTACATCAGATAATTTATGACAGTTGGCTGATACTTCCTTTGGTCCCACTTTTTATTAGGTGGCCTTAACCACTATGCAGTTACATCAAAAAAAAAAATAAGTACAATGTACGTATTGTGTTTATACTGTAGTGCAAAATACTTCTGCTGCTGTTGAGGTAGGAAACAGGTACAATTTATCATTTACAACCTAAATGATTTTATTTAAAAAAATTAATAAGATAATTATTTAAAATTAGTATTATAGTTTGTTACTTGTTTGTTATGCTTACATCAGCAGCTGCAGTATCTCTCATCTGTATCAGTGCAGTCACTGTGACTGACTGATTGAGGTTTTTGTACGACTCTTTATCACTGTGTGAACATCCAGCTACTCATATAGTAGTGACCCATACAGTAATAATCTCCTGTATCTTCAGTCTGGACTCCACTGATGGTCAGAGAGAAATCAGTGTCAGATCCACTGCCACTGAATCTAGATGGAACTCCAGTGTAACGGGTTGATACAGAATGTATGAGGAGTTTAGGAGCTTCTCCAGGTTTCTGCTGATACCAAGACACACAGTTACTACAGCTAGTAAGTGTCTGACTGGTTTTACAGCTGATCGTAACAGTTTCTCCTTGTTTGATGGATTTTATTGCTGGATTCTGAGTCACTGTCATTTGTCCCCAGATCTCTGAAATAAGACATTTTAGTTGTTTAGTGAATATTTTGATCAAATATTATCATTCTAATGTATCATACTAGTGCATAAAATATGAGATATTGTAGTATAGTTTATGATTTATTATAAAATGTATACCCTGAATGCAGAGAGTCAGTGTCCAGATGAGGATGATGATGTTGTTCATTGTTGTTGTTTTGTCTTGTGTGATGATGAAGATTCTGTTCTGTTCTGCTCTCAGTCATGAAGTGTTAAACTCACAGCACTATAAACACTCTCATGCAAAGTGTCTCTCTATGTAAATGCTCTTAATACACAGAACAGGCAGCTGTCAGTCTCTGACAGTCTAATAATTTCTTCATGCATGTTCATCTTCTTCAAAACATTAGAGCATCTGCTTTGTAAAATCATACAGATTTTATACATATAAACCAGTTTGAAGCTAGACTGAAAACTGAAGTGATATTCCAATTTATCTTTTATAACACATTATTTTGTGTGCAATTCCATGTTGAGATTTACTGTAATTGTTCAGATTTTGAAGTGTTTAATGATGGTTTGATGGTCTGGTGGTTTTGTTTGTGGGGGATTTATTAGATTATTATTAATCTGCTTAATATTTGGATAAGTCAAAATAAATTACATATATAGATAAATTATTTATATATATATATAGACTAAAATCTTTAATAAATTATGTTAAACAATACTCAATTTTATTTAATAAAAATCCAATTAGCAAATACAATAATATTTTGTCTTAATGTCTTTAACTTATTTTTGTCTTTTTGAGTTAAAAAAAAATAAAGCATCCTCATAAAATCCATGTACAGTCGGATCCTAAATGGTTTAGGATTTCATCCTAAAAGTAAGAGACACATTGGGACTTGCAAAAGAAAAATAAATAATTGATTTCCTTTATAAATGCATGTTTGGATATCCTTGTCCATGTTGATAAGTGCTGTACTTCTGAATCATAAAGCGATATTTGTGACCGTTTTGTAGGTTGCTGTGTTTGTTCACGTGCTTGAATTTAAATTGATCTGATGTTTATAAAGATTAATGCATTTAGGAACATTTTTAGGAACTATGAAAACACCTGCAGATGAAGGAAATTATGAAACTATTCTGTGTAGTCCAATTTGGAGCTGCTCTTTTCTGAGATGAACAAAATTCACTCAAATATGAGTTTGACTGTTTGACACTTTATTCTCTGAAATGAGTCATTGGAGTTTTCTGTGTATTCTGTTATGTGTGTCCTTCAGTATATCCTACAGCTGTTACTGAACTATGGTGGCCTTTTTTTTTCCTGTTGTTGTTTATTTTTGTTCTGATTCTCATTTTTGTTCTGAGATGAGGGAAATTTTGAAACATTGTTAACATTGTGGTGGCAAGTTTTGCATGAACAAGCACCACACATTTTTTTTTTTTTCCTTTTAGGCTATGGGAAATCCAGTAACTGATATACAGTATGATTTCATTATTTGTCCGTGGTATTGTCACACCGACTGCCACTTCTTAACTCCACCACCAGATGTCACACTCACCTGAACTCTTATGTCATTGTTTTTAGGTGTTTCTCATCAACCTAATTAGACTGACCTATTTAAACCCTGACTGCTTGTTCACTCACTGTAAAGCTTTGTTTGCTTTCTTCTTTCGGTTTTATGACTCTGGATTTTGTAACCTTTGCATTCTGATCTTACACAGCCCCTGCATGTCATTTGCTTCTCTGCCTGTTTGTTTTTTTGTGTTTGACCATTGCCTGGTTTTGACCAGTCTCTCCTTGTTTCTCCTAATGAATCTCTGCACATGATTCAGACCCTCAATCTCTGTCTGATGCTTCACAACTTTGTCATATAAATAGTCTCTGAAAACTTTAATACATTTTGTGATTTTGTTTTGTCATCCTCCCATCAGTGCAGTCACTGTGACTCTGACTGACATAGGTTTTTGTATGATGAAGGTTTTGTTAATGATGAAGATTCTGTTCTGTTCTGCTCTCAGTCATGAAGTGTTAAACTCACAGCACTATAAACACTCTCAGAGCACTGAAGCATGTGCTGACAATGCAAAGAAGTGGGCAGGATTTACAACAGCTTGTGCTGTTGACAAACCCATACAGTATACATTGATACAGAACTACGAATTTTATATTCTCACAAATGTAATTGTTCGGTAACAATTTTTGAATCATTGTGTGATAAATGAAGTTCCAAACGTAGGTTCAGGAGGAGCCTAATCATTCAGTCCTGTCAATCATCGTTACGAGTCTATATAAGCAGCTCTCATTGCACCATCCCAGCATCAGTTATTGTGGCATACGACCCCGCCCTGTCCCGTGAACAGCCTCCCAGCCCGACAAACTCTCGCACTTCTCCAACTAACAATGCTCTGCAAAGTCACGCTTAATTCGGCTCCACTTTAGGCTTCAATAAGGGAAATAGAGCTCGTCAACAATGTCCCGCAGATTTGCCCAGCCGCCTCCATCAAACGTGATTCTCCCGCCCGGGTATCGTAAGTTAGGCATCTGTGCACTACAGCCGCTACAGTTCCTAACGTTATCCAAATTACAGCTAAACCACTTTTATCCGTAAAATCTACCGCTCTTAAAATAGGAACGCAGACAGTTGAATGTTTGAGGCACGCTCGCCGCATCAAACATCCATTTCCCAGGAAAAAAAATTAGAAATTCAGCTCTGCTTACCTTATCCGTTGCTCCTTCCGGCCCAGTCACTGCTCCGAGCAATTTCACTTTACATCCCGAAAGCGTTTATAATGATCTCATTCTTAAGCAGTATTCCTAAATGTATAATCTTATTGCATAACTTACACTGAACAAACGATCCAATCCAACATGATCCAGCTGTTAAACAGCGTCTGATTGGTCTCCACATATAATACCCACCCACTGCATCGTAGATCGAGCTCCCTCTGGTCGGATTACTGTTGTTTTTCAAATTATGTTTTTAATTTTGAATCTTCATTGTGGCCTAACCAGATCCCGGAAGTCTCAGCTTTAGTCAAATAGCACGTCACCCACTCCTTAAACATTTGCTTAAGATCTATACGTCGCTTTATATTGTGAATAGGCTCGTTTGATTAGAGATGAACCGCTTTAAAAGTGCAATTATTATGCACTTCTACGTTTCTTCTACGTTTCCCACCTTCTTGCAGCAGACATCATACCAGCTCCTATTTCTCACTGCCGCAGCAGTGATTTCTCCCACTGGCCTCAGCAGATGTCATACTAAACTCCTTTGCTCACCACGGCAGCAGTGAATTCTTCTACCGGTCTCAGCAGATGTCTAGAGGTCAGTATTTCTTCCACTGGTCTCAGAGGACTTTCCATACTAAACACCATTTCTCACTGCCACAGCAGTGATTTCCTCCACCGGTCTAAGAGCAGATATACTAAAACTCTTTCTCACCTCCACAACGATAACCTGTCCCACCTCCCTTGCAGCTGGTGTCATGCTAAATTCCATTTATTACTGCCACAGCAGTGATTATGCGCAGCACTCTTGCAGTACCCGGACTAATTTCATATATAAATTTTTTCCCAATTTTGCAAAATCAGAGATTTCTCCCCCAATGAAAATTTTATTTTGTCACTGCTGCAGCAGTGTTTTCCCACCCCTCTTCTACAGGAGCGATCTCGTTTGTTAGCCCCTCACCTGCCTTATATTTCCCCAACGTGGCAACAGGGAAACATATTGTGCACATTCTTGGGGAAGAGGGTTTGAATCAATAAAGGCTTTCTCTAGTTGTATCACAAAACTACTTGCAGTTGATTGCTGAGCTTGCTGTCTCTTGTAAGCACTTTTTGGGGGGTTGAACTCGAGCCTTCTTTAAGGACAGCAAGCCAAGTTTGTTTACCATTGCCCATCAGGACTGGATGGGCAGGCGAACTCGTGAAACGAAGTTCCAAACGTAGGTTCGGGAGAAGCCTAATCATTCAGTCCTGTCAATCATCATTACAAGCCTATAAGCAGCTCTCATTGCACTGTCCCAGTGTCAGTTCTTCCGTCATCCCTCCCCTTCTTCTCCTCTATTTCTGTTATTCTCCCTCTAAGTAATATCGTAATTGGGGGCTGAGACAAGTTTGTTTACCATTGCCAATCAGGACTGGATGGGCAGGCAAAATCCTGGAATGATAGATAGACAGACAGATAGATAAAAACATGCCTACTGTGAAATTTTTCAAAAATGACTTTTTACATGTATCATGGGAGTTTCAAAGTGAAATGACAACTGGTGAAAAGGTGTGTTCAGTATTCTCAGAAACACAACAGTATGCAAAAGCAAACGTGAGATATAGTGATGTAAACACATAATTTTACCTTCCACATCTAATTTAGTTTATGTTTTATTATTTGATTTAATGGACTGTAATAGGTTATGTAATGGAGCCTGAAGTGGTCTAAATTTTTATGGTCTGTCTAACTTTGTCTGACTTTCTCTGCCATCATCTTTTTTTCACAATAATGTTCACCATCTATTTATTTTGTGTTATGTATGTTTGTGATCTGATCAGTGTTGTGTGTGATTGTGTTGTAGAGCAGCTGCAGTATCTCTCATCTGTATCAGTGCAGTCACTGTGACTCTGACTGATGGAAGTTTTTGTACGACTCTTTATCACTGTGTGAACAGCCATTTATTATTTATGTAGTGTGTAGCCATACAGTAATAATCCCCTGTATCTTCAGTCTGGACTCCACTGATGGTCAGAGTGAAATCAGTTCCATAATCGGCTCCATTTCCACTGAATCTAGATGGAGTTCCTGACTGGAGGATTTTAATGTAATACGCTAAAAGTTTAGGTGTTTCTCCAGGTTTCTGTAGGTACCAGGAGACACAAGACTTACAGTCACCATCTGACTGACGTCCAATGGAGCTGCTGGTTTTACAGGTCAGAGTGACTGTTTGTCCATTCTGAACGTGTTTCTCTGTTGGAGTTTGAGTTACAGTCACTTCTCCTGTTAAATCTGAAGAACAATTAAAAGACATTAAACTTCTGAACTTCTGGAAAAAAACAAAAACAAACAAAAAAAAAAACAAGAAGCTATTTAAATGAAACAATGCCTTCAATACCTTACCTTGAAAACACATGCCTAAGATCAAGAAGATGATGATGAATGTCATTGTAGTTGTTGTGTCTGTTATGATAAACAGTGTGAGTCATGAAGTGTTAAACTCACAGCACTATAAACACTCTCAGAGCACTGAAGCATGTGCTGACAATGCAAAGTGACTCTCTATATTTACATCATTTACCTAAAGTCTGTAGTTCACTCTCAAAGACATATAAAAGACAATTTCTTGTGTTTGCTGAGACACTGCATGTGACTAAATGTGTCGTCATGTTATGATTTATAGCTAAATTAAACTGACAGATTTATGAGGAACAGCATCAAATTCATCACTAATCGTGATTAATGTTAAAATGTAATTTTAATTTAAAGTATAATAAGACAGAGATTTAAAGTGACAAGTTTCATGAAGTCAATAAATCTCCACTGCTGGACAAAACACTTGATAAATGATCATAAAAACAGCTTGACCCAGTATGTACAAAAACAGCAGGTTATATTTACAACAGATTGTGCTGCCATCATTGTGCTGCTAACTAAAGTAACCAATAAATAAGTTTTATTATATTAAATATAACCTGCTGTTTTTGTACATACTGGGTCCAGCTGTTTTTATGATCATTTATCAAGTGTTTTGTCCATATATATATATATATATATATATATATATATATATATATGTAATATATGTAAAATAAAAAAAAAACAAAAAAAAAACAGTTTAAATAAATGTATTTATTATAAAATATTATAAATAAAAAAAATTAGAATATTATAACATCATCATCAACAGCAACAGCAAGATCAAAATAGTTATGTTATAATTAACAGACAAGATAAATGTATAGATTCAGTGATTCAACGTTTCAATTCCTACACTGAAACAATGACATGTTGCTGCCGACCCTGGTCAAAAAAACCAGCATATGCTGGTAGGTATGTTTTGATGCTGGGATGCTGGTTAGGTAGGTTTTGATGCTGGTTTATGCTGGTCCTTTGCTGGTTTAAGCTGGTCCTTTGCTGGTTTATGTTGGTCCTTAGCTGGTTTAAGCTGGTCCTTTGCTGGTTTTTGTTGGTCATGTTGCTGATCAAGGACCAGCATGAACCAGCAAAGGACCAGCATAAACCAGCAAAGGACCAGCATAAACCAGCATCAAAACCTACCTAACCAGCATCCCAGCATCAAAACACACCTACCAGCATATGCTGGTTTTTTCACCAGGGGAGTATTCATAAGAACAGTTTTAATGTATTATAATTTTTTGCTTATTTGTGGTTATAGCTATTAAGAGTATGATTACCTCCTCATAGTTATAACGTATTATAAATCTCATATCTTGCCATGTTATGCATGTCACTTTACTTAAAGCATACAAAGACCGCTTACAAGTAGTAATAATAATAATAGTAATAATAATATTTCTCAAAGAGCCATAAGATCAGGTATCAGATCAGATGAATATGTAATATGACACATTTGTATTATGAGTTTGATTATTTTGATGGTACTGCATGTCAGCTAGCAGTAATTATTAGTAGTAGTATGCTAAATATATGCTAACACTGTATTTGATGATTCCCCAAAAGACAAACTGATTATAAGTAACTTTGCAAGTACGTGAACCTGCTACCTAGCCTAACCTGAACCTAAGTCTACTAATACTCTAATACCTGGAGGCCCCCAACACTGCACAGACACTCCTTTGGCTGACACACCCATTTCAGGTCTTGTAGTCTCTACTAATGAGCCAGTTATCTGAATCAGGTGTGTTTGATTAAGGAGACATGGAAAACATGCAGTGTTGGGGGGCCATTTTTAAAATATTTTTTTTAAATTTGTTTTATAATTTTTTTTAATAATAATTGTAATACATGTTAAAAAAAATAATAATACTACATTATTATAAATTCTAATTATATTATAATTATAAAATGTTATGACATCAACAGCAGCAACAACAACCTCAACATAGTTATGTTAGAATTAACAGACAAGATAAATATATAGATTCAGTGATTCAGTGCTAATTCCTACACTGAAACAATGACATGTTGCTATCTGGGAAATCTTTTCATGTGGTCTTTTTTTGTCATTCAGATAAGTTTAGGTTGAGGCTGCAGGTTTTTTTTTTTTCCTGTGAATTAAAATGACTGAGCTGTGTATGAAATATCATTATACTGTAGGAAACTCCATGATAAAAGAAGTCAAAGGTCAGATCAGATCACTGGTAAGGCCAGAAATCTCCAAGTGAGTGAACTTTGGTGAAACGGGGTGGATCTGTATATCATTTTAATCTTTTTTTTTTTTTTTTTTAACTGTAACTCCTTTAACAAGTTGTACCATGAACAAAACAATTCACCAAAAACAACAGGACTTCAGTTACACATTGGACTGTTTAGGACAAACAGATTCTCTGGAATGAAACAAATTTTCCAAAGCTACACATGAGAGAAAGAGGACTGTTTAGGACAAAGTAATTCAGCAGAATAAACTGACTTGCGAATACTCATCACCACATATGAGAAAGAGAGCTGACAGAATGTAGACATCTGTTTTGTTATCCTGTCAAGACCATAAAATTACAATAATATGGCCAATCATTAACCCCAAATAACATATGGACATAAGATGACATTAATACGGGGAACCATAGACTTAAATGGACCTCTGTATACTAACTGCAATGAATGGTCAAATAAACAAAAAGCAAAACAAAATGGCGGGAAAAGAAACAGTGGCACACAGCGCAGCAATCAGCATACAGCCTGCAGTTGAAATACAACATTTTGTCTTCAGTAAACATATTACATACTTAGTGAACATAATAAACACAATCTCATGGAGGGGAATCAGGCACAGTGCTAAACTGCAAAGTCAATCACTTCCTTAGAGGGGAGAGAACCGGTGCACAACAACTGTGGATTTTAAAACAATCCCAATAAATTAAAAATGATACACAGTCCTTCAGTGCACCAACTTCGGTCCACAATATTTACACTCATACCCACAAATACATAAGAGGCATGGCTACAGCCATTAATCAATAATACTATTATTATCCACCAAAGGATAAACTAAATACACAATATAGTGTGGAAATATAAAAACACAATACCTTAGATTAATATAACTGATATTGCTAGTCGGTAGAAGCCAACCACTTTGTAGACGGAAAGGCACAACAGTACACGGTGTCTCACTAACAGCGTCAGAGATGTTATTCCCCACAAATCATAGGCACTCCGCATGCAGACAATCCTAAAGTGACATTACATCTAAAGGAATATATACACATATACACACACAGGTATACATGCACATGTATACTTGTGTGTATTTGAACTGATTACGAGACCTCTACTCACATCAATTGGTCGAAACTGCACGCACGCACCTATGCAGCTCTTCCAACCAACAATAAAATTCCTAAAACAACATCCAACTCATATAAGTGTGAATTTGTGTGAGTTTTAAAAACACACAAAGCCTTTACTTACATTAATTAGCAGAAACCACACACACACGCACCTCTTCCAAGCACCACCAGTGGGGAGTGCAGCACAGGGAAACGTGCACAAACGATAGTTTGACAATCGTGATAACTAAAAACCTCCAGCTTGTTGCTTCACCTGCCCACTTAAAGGCACAGCACACACATTTCTGACTACATCTGTGTAGCAGTTAGTTTAACTACTATAGATGCTGAACAGAATAAATATTTGATATTCAACATCACAAAATATCATCCATTGTCCAGAGCATCACAGTCAAAAACTAATTAATAGTTATTACATTTACAAATTTAAATACAAAGGATCAAAACACACACTGTATATGTTCCCTGTGCAGCAGCATGGAGCCAGGCTATGAGGCCACAAACACATTTGATGCATCACATAAAAAAAAAGAAAAAGAAAAAAAAAAAAAAAAGAAAGATGTTTAGCAACAATCAAATGCTTCAGTTCATAAGAAGAACCTCATACCAGTAGTCAAACACAGTTGTTAGTCTGATGGTTTGAGGATGTTTTGTTTCAGGATCTGGACGCTTTGCCAACATTAAACTTTTGCTTTTTAAGCTTTGCCTTTAAGACACAACTCTATGACTACATGAATCACTACTGCTCACATTACACAAGTCTTGTCATTTTTGTGTTGTATCAATGCAGGACCAGAGTAGAACTGGAAGAGTAACTGTATCTAACATTGTAATTATACAATATTATTTGCATTTCCTTGCAATGTTTTGCAGAACTTCTGAAATGTTCAGAAATAGTTTTAATTAAATGTTACAAAAAGTCTATTTGTGTCCTTAATAAGCCAGTTATCATTTGGCACACAGTGAATGGGATTTTTGGTGGCTGTACTGAAGTCCGGTGGCGTCTCTAGCAGTGACTGTGATGTGGTCGCTGTTCATGATCTACAAACTCCATCTTTCCCAGCTCCCTCTCATGAAAATCTTCCTCCTTCTCCACCCCAGCCCCACAAAATCACACTGTTGGTGTTCGTGAAATACTGGACTAGACTTTATTATTATTAATTTTTTATTTAGACTGTGTTTTGATTCTCAGTAAATTACTTTTAAATCTAATAAATAGTTTATTCAGTTTTTGACTGCAAGTCTGTGGACAATAGAAGATTTCGTAATGTTGTGCGTCAAGCCTCTTTAGTGGTTAAACTAACCGCTACACAAGTCCATTGTACAAGCCAGAGAAAACTTAAATTTAAGGTCCAATTCTTCCAGTTAACTATTAAATATGACATATGGCTGATGTTACGTGTTTGATGTTTAAGAGGGATGATAGCGTAACATTTAAGTGAGACAATAGCTGATGAGCGTGAGGCAGATCAAAAGATGACAACAACAACAACAGAGTACGTTTAAGGTATTTACTTTGGTAAAAGTTGCGTTATGAGTGTACAATTAAATAAATGAAAAGAGAGAGATATTAATACAAATAGCAAAAGAAAAAGATGTGAGTGTCACCCAAATCAAAGAAAATAAACAACACAAAACAGCCTTACGTCTAACCTCTAAACTAATTAGAAAAAAAAAAGAACAAGAAAAGAAAACCGAAATCTTCAGCGTGTACGACGCCCTAACTAAACTCAATTAAGCTAAAAAGCAGAAGTACAACAGTGGCGTGACACACACAAACCTAAACTAACAGCGTACAAACTAAACTAATCAAAGGAGCAAAAAACAAGCAAAGTCATGGCAGATGACTAATTGTTCGAGTTGTCAAAAAGGGCATTTAGGATTAACTCAACGCCCAGAAATCCAGGTGTATTCTTAACTTTAAACTTGGCATGTGATTCTAACGCCATACGGACAGAAATCTCGCTCTAAATTCGATACAAGTCAATAGCCAAAACAAACCTATAAATAAATCAAAGTACACTGCACAAAGCATTACTTCGAAAAATCAGGAAACTTTAAACATTCAAAGACACACAAGACTGACTGCTGACCGCGTGGAGCACAAGGTACGCTGGCATGGCGCACCAACACGCTCTGAGCTCGAGGCCTCAAATGCAGCCGGCAAATCAGTGGATTGGCAACATGATGACGTCATAACGATGACTGACAGCCTGGTCAGCCAATAAACATAGACCTAGAAATGAGTAAGAAATAATACAGAGAGATGGGGAAGTGATAAGAAAAACGAAATATACACAAAAGCACATGTGGAACGTAACACTGAATAAACTCCTAATTTGCAGCTTCTTAATAGTTATGGGGTGGATAAAGGGATCTAAAATATGGTCATGCAGAAAAAGGCATTAATATGTGCTTTATAAATACCAATGAACAGCCAATGGTTTGTATGGATTGAATTCATTATCAGATTGATAGTGTTCTGCAATGTAATGTAGTGATCTACAGACTAGACGGATTGAGTTTCAAGACACCCATCGGCAGCTGCAGTTTCTCTCCTCTGTATCAGTGCAGTCACTGTGACTCTGAGGTTTTTGTACGACTCTTTATCACTGTCAACACATTTTTACTGTTGATCCAGTGGTAACTCAGACAGTAATAATCTCCTGTATCTTCAGTCTGGACTCCACTGATGGTCAGAGAAAAATCTTTTCCATATCTAGATCCACTGCCACTGAATCTAGATGGAGTTCCTGACTGGAGGCTGTTTATGTAATATATGAGGAGTTTAGGAGTTTCTCCATGTTTCTGCTGATACCAGGCTAAGTCATTATTGTATAGTCCTACATCCATACTACACCCAATTGTAGCTGTCTGACCGAGTGGAACAGTTTTAACTTTAGGCTGAGTCAGAGTGATTCCACTGGATTCTGAAGAAAATAAAATAAAACCAATGACTTTGTAAATTGCATTTATAGCACAATATTGGTATAATACAATGATATAAAACAACAGCATAATATTATTGTAAAAAATTGTCATTCCACCTTGAATAAAAGCTGCAATGGTCCAGATGAGGATGATGATGTTGTTCATTGTTGTTGTTTTGTCTTGTGTGATGATGAAGATTCTGTTCTGTTCTGTTCTCAGTCATGAAGTGTTAAACTCACAGCACTATAAACACTCTCAGAGCACTGAAGCATGTGCTGACAATCCAAAGAAGTGGGCAGGATTTACAAAAGCTTGTGCTCATAACAAACTCACGTACAATAGAATTATAGAATATGTCACTTTACATTGACTAATATAACTGCTTAGTAACAATTGTTGCACCATTTTGCAGTAAATTAATCATTTTTGTTTGTATTTCACTGACTGATATGACAGTGTTCTTGTTCTTTATATTGATGCGAATAATCATGAATGAAGCATCACATAAAATTTGTTATAGAAATATCCTCCTCACACAATATTTCACCCATGAATTATTTCTGTAACCTGTAGTGTGTAACGTTTTAATGAATCAAGATGAAGAACAGAAGCTTCACAACATGAGACAAGAGGTCAAAGGTCACCTCAGAGGACACAGCTCATCAAAATATATATATTTTTTTCAAATGTGTTAAATCAGCTCACAACAAGAGAAAGAATAAGAAATATAGATCAAAACATCATGACACATTTCTGTTTAGTTATCTGTGATAAAGAGTTTTCTTACTTTCTGAAAAAGCATTTTGCCCAAAATAAATGTCTGAGTGTTGTCAGCAGCTGAGATGTTTCTACTATCAGTGTGTTGAGGTGTTGTTTTCTCTCTCTCTGCTGGAGTTTGTTCACGCGAGTGGAATAGAGGTTTTTGTACGACTGTTTCATTAGATTGTATCACTGTGGTGGACTTTCGGTGGAGGAACTAAACTGGTGCTTGGTAAGTCTATTTATCTCCTTTGTATAAAACTATTGATATTTATAGATTTTTGAAAATGTTAAAATAGCTAGAAAAGTATAATAAATATTTAATTGAAATTGTCATTATTGTCAATATAAGATCTTCAAAAGAACTGAATTATTCATTTTGAACAAACAATTATCTGCACAAATTCCCATAATGTGGATCACTTTGAGTTTTGTGAGTTATCAGTTTTATTTTTTCCTTCATTCATTCATTATATGTTGTTAATTTCATATTATATGAATTCATATATAGTTTATCTTCATAGAAAAATGGAATGATTTTCAATCTCTTTTGCTCACGTTGTGCGTATAATTCTGTGTTTTATAATACCAGAAGTAATATATATATATGAAGAGTTCAGATGCAAAAGCCCCTAAATCCATCTGCCACGTTTCTTTAAAATTAGCATTTCTTTCTGGTTACTTTGTATTGGTTTTTATGTAAGTACTGGTACTTCTGATTGAGCTGAGGCTGAAATTTCGTGAGTCTGAAGTAAAAGTATCTGATAAACATAAACTATGTGTCAGTAGCATTCACTCAGTATCATTATCTCATTTTTGACTGAGATGGCTTTTAACTGGTTTTGCATCTGAACTCTTCATATATATATATATGTGTGTGTGTGTGTGTGTGTGTGTGTGTGTGCATTTAGAAATGATGATTTGTTGTTTTTGGATTATGATATAATTTTCATGTGGTCTGAGCTATAGTCACAAAATAGCAGTTTCTTATTTTGTAGCTACAGTTTGCTATTTTGTGTTATTTCCTATTTTTTTTTTCTCCTGTTTATGTAAGATTCAAGGAATATCCTGTTTAATGATATACAGTAGTACTATTATAAGTGTTAAGGTAATAAAAGTTACCCGAATTACAATGTGTTGTCTTTAAGAAGCATTTAGCTAAACTTAACTAACTACCCTTTCCACAAATGTTGTTACAGGAGCTAAAAGTCCCATGCACATAAAGATACTGAATGATTAGTAAATGTTTATAAACACTTACAAACGATAAATAGACAACTTTAGATTGTGTACTGCAAAAAAACATGAATAAATAATTTATAAATTATTAGTTAAGATGTTCATAGGGTGAATTTAGGTCATTTAGGACACATTTTGCCATCAAGATGACTGCTCATAAAGGTACTAATGATTAGTAAACTTTTATAATTTACAAATATGTTTATATGTACAAATTTTACTGTTAGCTCATGTTTCTATCTATGTGCATTAATAGTAGTTAATGATCTGTTAAGCATTATATAATGTTTGTTAATACTTTATAAATGAAAGTTATTAGAAAGTGTTACTTTTTTTTCAAAATGGAAGCAATAAAAATAAATGTTTTGGTTTCAATCAGTTTGGACCAAAATGGTCATATATAAAGATCATGAGGACTCTCTATCTGGTCATATGTGTCTAGACTGAACAATGTGCATCTAAAAAGTTTGTGCATCACAGTTTTTGATTAATTTGTCTAAAGCTCCATGCAGATTTTCTGTGAATCATGATAACTGAGCTGTATAAAGCAACTATCGGCTTACCAGTGGTGTACCAACAGAGGCCCAACCAAAGCAAACCACTTGTGGTGTTTCACCAAAAATGAAACTTGGGGCGTGTCCGAATCCACTTTTGCTATTTTAAGGACAGGAAAAATGGTCAGTGCGCCTGGCGCATGGTCAAAAAGGGTTGTCCCTGTTCTCTTGAAGAAGAAGTCCACTTCCAGAACAACAATTTACAAATATTTTACTCACCCCCTTGTCATCCAAGATGTTCATGTCTTTCTGTCTTCAGTTGTGAAGAAATTATGGTTTTTAAAGAAAACAAGTTGAAATTGTAGGAGAAAATGAGATGGAGTTTTTCACCATATTCTACCTTTTTGAGCCGGAGTACACAGACAATGAACTTAGCTAAAATCAATTGCCTCATGCCGGATGCATGATAGGGCCCATTGTTAGGTTGGCAGGTTATAATTTGTTTGGCAGGTTAAAACATTGTTTTCATGCAATAATAAACATTCTTTCATTCTTTTTTTAAAATAAATAAGTAAATAAATATGGTCAAAACTAAATTATTAAGTATTGTTAGGTGTTTCTATTGTCAGTGTGTTGAAGTATTGTTTTCTCTGTCTCTGCTGGAGTTTGTGTTCACTCGAGTGGAATAGAGGTTTTTGTACGACCGTTTCATTAGATTGTATCACTGTGGTGGACTTTCGGTGGAGGAACTAAACTGGTGGTGAAATGTAAGTCTGTCCTTTTAATTCTTCATTAAAAACATACAATTTAGATTGTATAAAATGTTTTAAAAATTGAAACAACACAATTATTATTTTTGTAACAATAAATATAATTTACAATATTTATGTTTAAGATTTTTATTGTTTAAAAAATACATTTATATATTGAGAAGAACTGAATTATTGTTACTACTAGTTTATTAGCATGCATATTACTAGCATATTGGACTTTTTTAATTTTTTTATTTATTTATTTATTTTTTTTTAATACTGATAAAGTATTTATTAATGCCTTTAGATCCCTTAATCTAACCCTATAAATATACTTAACAACTATCTTACTAAATACTAATAAGCAGCAAATGTAAAGTTTGTGAAAGTTTGTAGTTAATAGTTAATACACTGTAAAAAATAAAAAGTTGAGTTAACTTAAAAAATTAAGTTAATCTGCTGCACAGCAATTTTGAGTTTACTCAACTTTAAAGGAGGGAAGTTGTGCCAACTCATATATAAAAGTTCAGTGAACTTCAGTGAAGTTGAGTGAACTACCAGTCAGAGTTGGCACAACTTAGTTCTTGAAGTTCAGTAAACTCAAAAATGCTTTGCAGCAGATTAACTTAAATTGTAGTTGACTCAACTTAAAATATTAAGGTAACCAGCTGCAAAGCTTTTTTGAGTTTACTGAACTTCAAGAACTAAGTTGTGCCAGTAATTTTTTGCTTGAAGTTCAGTAACCTCAAAAAAGCTTTGCAGCCGGTTGCTTTAGTATTTTAAGCCAACTCAACTGCATTTTTTACTATTTAAATGTATATCTTTAAATCTTACATCCAGACTCTAAGCCACATTGTATGCTCCTCCACATCCTTTAAGAATACAAATGCATGCAGTATGAACAATACTGTAAATATAACACAAACAAGATTTTGTCATCATTACAGAAAGTATTTATTGGCATTCTGCAAAATGAACACAATTTAGCTTTTCTCCACTCAAACTATGATGTAACTAGGATGTGACTATTTACAATAAAAACACTCTTAAACAAAAAACACACACTTAAAAATTATTTTTTTAAGTGCCAGAAAAATGTAACATTAAAAGTATTAAAATTCTGCAGCCTTAAGTAAAGTTTTAAATCAAAAGTCACAAAAAAAAAACTTTTATATAATTTAAAGGAAGCTAAACTTTACCGTCATTTTAAACGTTCATCTTGCTCCATATATTATTTTGGCGCATCCATGATGCAACAAACACACTGGATCAAGAAGCAAAATATTTAAACTAATAACACAACACTTAAAGGAATAATTCAACCAAAATTATTCTGAAAATTTATCATTTACTCACTCCCATGTTGTTCTAAACCGTTGTTCACACTCAACACAAATTAAAATATTTTAATGAAATTTGAGAGACTTCTGTATTGAAAGGCTGTTCACCCAAAACTTCAAAGCGTTCATAAAGAGATCATAAATAATTAAATAAATATATAAGTTAATATGAATTGAACAGTTTAAGTCTCCTGAAGAGACACAATTGTAGGGATGCATTAAATAGGATTTAGAAAATAGTACATTTGAAAATAGTTTATTTTCATTAATATTAGTATATTTATACCTTTGATACTAGTTTTACTTATTAATATTATTTACATATATTATCTATTAACATTTTTGTTTTTCCTATAATGTATTTTAGCCTGTATTAGGGTTTTACACACTCACACAAAAACTAAACAAAACAGCATGTAGTTTCAGTTAGGTACTTTTATTTTTTTTAATTGACATGAACTTGAAGCAAAAATGGTATGAGGCGCCAGGTAGGAATTAAATCAAACTTCGCTTATCAATACATACATAAAACACGTGCATATACACCTAGAAATTACTTGCATATACATGTATACTGGTGGATGTTCAAAATATACATATGAAATACACGTGCACACTAATATGAAATCAATACCAATACATCTTTTATTAGTAATGAATACATATACACTTGTGAATAACTTGTATATAAACTTAACGCATGCAAACACTCGCTTATACATATAAACTTGATCCATGCATATACACCTACAACAACACGCACATATACATATAAACTCGCTGCATGCAGACACACCTGTACATACTCGCACATACATAACTTGACCCATGCATATACACCTAAGAACACTCGCACATACATATAAACTCGTTGCGCGCATATACACCCATAAAACACTCACGCAAACATACAAAACAAATTTCAGGTAAGACGCATGCTTGAGTTGTGTATATACATATATGCAAGTGATTTCATATGTGGATGTGCGTGAACCTTTCAGTGCAAACGGAGGCAGCGGCACCTCCGGCGGAATCTCCAGATGCCGGGGCATTTTAAAACGCTTAACGTGACTTAATGCATTAAAATAGTGTTTTAAAAAAAGACATTTAATATAGCATACGATGTACCAGTAGCGAATTTCCACTGGGCACTTTTCAAAATCCCGTTCAGCACCGCCGAGAGTTCGCGCGATCGTTCAAACAAAACCGAAAGTAAAACGCGCACGCGCCTTCAAAAGCAATTTTAATACCCCGCGTTTAGAGCGCGACTCCCCAATGCGTACAAATTAGGCTACATAACATATTTAGGATGTTATTAGTATGTAGGCTATAATAGGTTGTGTAGTTGTCTATAGCTCTCTATCATGTTTGAAAAGTGTAGTCTCTGTTTGCACTTTGAATACTGAGAGAGTAGCCTACTATGGCTGCATTTATTGTTCGCACTTAATACGATTAAGAAAGGACTGTTTATATATATATATATATACTTATGGATATATATACTTATATAGACTTATGAAATCATACAGGAGAGAATAAAGCCAGTCAGCTGAGTTTGTAGCAAAACTTTTTATGGTGCTTGAGTGTTGTTGTCTTTTACTCATGGGCGTCGAACCATTGAATGTGGGTGGGACAGGACCCACCCACTTTTAAAGACCAACGATATCGGACCCACCCACTTTTACCGTCTCTAATTCGGCAAATATGTCTGCGCACTTTTTAGAGCGCCATCAGTCAAATCCATTCCACATGACGAATGCACTTCTGTAACACAGCAAAGTAAATAAAGCATCTGAGTGTATATGCTGCTCAGATACACCTAATCCTGCTCGATACTTTATTCTAACATTTAGATTAGTTCCTTCATTTTTATGTTTATTAAAAACAAATGCCTTTCCGATGTAAAATGAGATGTGAAAAGGCAGAAGAACGATTTCGGCAATAGGTGGACGCGAACTCGGGTCGTTTGCGTCAAAAAACACTGGATATTCGCTTTATCGCTTACGCCACTAGAAACACACTTCAATTTTCCTGTTTTGTAGTGTTGTCACGTTAGTGCGCAGAGGTCATATACATAGTAAGGCACCACACTACAGAAAATGGCATATACTCCCCACCCACATTTATTTTGCTTCCGACGCCCATGCTTTTACTGCATTGTAATAATTCATACTCAGAAAGTAGAACATAACATAGTTAAAACAATTTAAATAGAGACCAAAATTTTTCAAACATGATAGAGAGCTATAGACAACTACACAACCTATAATAGTGTAAGGCGTGGAGTGTTAGCTGCCCGTGGGTGGATGTAAATAAAGACGATAGACTTGAAAATACCGACGACTAGTAATTTTTATTGAGCAAAGGCCTAGAACTCGGGAAGAGATCAACACTAATCTCTGTGCCCGCACAATCTACTCTGCTCTCCTCCTTCACATTATAAGACCCTCCTTCTCAGAGGACGCAACCCCAAAATTAAAGTCCTTGACAGAAACATGCAAAAATAGAATACAATTAATATTAAAAAAAAACTTCACAATAGCCTGCATACTAATAACATCCTAAATATGTTATGTAGCCTAATTTGTACGCATTGGCGAGTCGCGCTCTAAACGCGAGGTATTAAAATTGCTTTTGAAGGCGCGTGCGCGTTTTACTTTCGGTTTTGTTTGAACGATCGCGCGAACTCTCGGCGGTGCTGAACGGGATTTTGAAAAGTGCCCAGTGGAAATTCGCCCCTGGTACATCATATGCTATATTAAATGTCTTTTTAAAACACTATTTTAATGCATTAAGTCATGTTAAGCGTTGTAAAATGCCCCGGCATCTGGAGATTCCGCCGGAAGTGCCGCTGCTTCCTTTTACACTGAAATGCCTTCCGTTTGCACTGAAATGCCTTC